>SJYO01018169.1:47340871-47474845 GCA_006410555.1 Capra ibex | reverse complement strand
TAACGACACCGGTTTTGAAGGTCTTGATACAACTTATCATCGCCACTTTCACCTGTGGGAACAGAACAAGGACTGAAATCCCCTTTACGAAAGTTAAAAAGTGGTAACTCCTATTACAAACGACACCCAAACAGTATATATCGAAAATAATACAACTCCATACAAGGAAGATAAGGACGAAAGACCTCTCAAAAATAGTATTTACCTACAACTTAAAACAGTTTCCGGAAGAGACGTAGATAACTCTATTAGTATACCAAAAATAAAAAGTTAAACAATTACACCACTTAATGTAACTAACTAAACGCCTATAACTTCTTAGGAACGTAGGGACCCTATTTCGGGTGAACCAGTACCACATACTATAAAAATTACACAACAACCTAAGATTAACGATCTTAAAACAACTCCTAAAAACGTAGATACAAGTAGTCACTATAACCGGACATCAAAAGAAAAAAACATCATAGAAACAGTCCAAAACCATAATCCCACTACCACCGGAGTATCTTACTCAAGTCTTCAAATGGAAGGAGACGTAAAAGACCTTCTCAAACTCCTCCTATCCACAATCGAAAAGAACTTTAAAAACCATCTTAAGTCGACACTTCGGCAGACCTGGACCCGAAAACAAACGACCTTCTAAAGACTAATGTCAAAGTTAAAGGCACGAACACTACCCAGACAATTCTAAAAGATAAAGAAGGACCAAGTCGAAACGTTATAACATGAAAAGATCCTTAAACAGGTAAAGAAGGTGTAACAGGTAAAATAACCGTATATTAACGACTATCATCAGAGAATACTAGGAAACATAAAGACACAACAGACAACACTAGAGAGGTAAAAGTAAAGATTAAAATAACTAAACTAAAAAGAGAGAAACGAAGAACTACTCAGACCGATTACCAAACAGTTAAAATAAATAGGAAAGTTTCTTGGTCGAAAACCGAAACAACTAAAAACGATACCAGAGAAAACAAAGAAAACGTAAATAAAGACGGGATTAAAAATTCTAAAGAAAGGAAGATGATTGAGACCCCAAGAGGTTGAGAAGGAAAAGATCAACGAAATCAACATCTCAATCCAATAAATAAACTGAAAAAAGAACAAAGAACTCCATACGGACATAACGATACTTGAAAGGAGAATCGTGACGAAAATATCACAGGGTGTCCAAAACCCAACAACACAAAAGTAAAAGTAATCAAAGATACGTATAAAACTAAAGAAAAAACTAAAGAAGACACTAAACAACCAATAAGTCTTCACACAACAAGTTGGAGGTATACAACCTTAAAAATTATCAAAAAGAAGACATTAACTCTAGATTAAATTACGTAATACCAGTCTTTTCTACCAACCTTACTAAAACTAAAAAAATTTAAATAGTTCAAATCTAAATACCGGGTCCTACACTAGATAGGACCTCTTCCAAGGTACTCGTGAACTCTTTTTCCACTTTAAGTAACAAAACCCCACTTTACAGGATATCTATAGTTAATCCAGATTGACTAGATTACATAGTAAATTTCAAACGCAAAGAAACAATTAAAAGACAAATCAACTAGACAGGTATCCACACTCACCCCATAATTTCAGAGGGCGATAATAACACAATAACAATTGAAGGGGAAAGTATGAACAATCGTAAACAGAATGTATAACGCCACGAGGATATAACCCACGTATATATAAATATTAACAATATAGAAGAAGAACCTAACAAGGAAACTAGTAATACATCACCGGAAGAAACAGAGAAAAGTGTCGGAAACAAAATTTCAGATAAAATAGCGTATACTCATAACGGTGAGGACGAAAGAAAACCAGAGACAAACGCACCTTATAGAAAAAGGTCGGGAAGTGAAAGTCAGACATACGCAGCGAACAAAACTCCACCCAGAGAACATTCGTCGTATATCTCCCCAGAACAAAAACATAGGTAAGCCGGTTAGAAACAGAAAACCAACCCCGTAAGTTGGGTAAATGCAAATTCCATTAATAACTATTCATACTAGGGTAATGGTAAATGAAATAACTAAACCCAAGTCCAAATATGTGGGAAAAACACAAAGGACAGATCTCTTATAGAAAATCTTAAACAACCTCTCGACCAAACCACCACGACTTAAGAGAGTCGAAAACGAACAGACATTTCGAAAACTAAAGAGGAAGCATAAACTTACTCTAGGAACGACCCATGTCATTAGACACGACATCCAATAAAGGAAAGTAGTGAAATTCATGCAGAACGGTAAGGGAGGACCGGACTTCTCAAAGATAACTTTCTAGTCGACAATAGGAATACCCTTAGGGGAACACACAATAAACAACAAAAAGGGAACGACGAAAATTATAAACAAGAAACACAAACTAGAAACAATTAAACTAATTATACACAGAACCCCACAAAGCGGAACCCAAATAGGATAAACCTTGAGAGACACAAAGAACCTGAACCCACTAATAAAGGAAGGGGTAAAATCCCTTCAAAAATTGATAATAGAGGAGTTCCTAAAAGAGTACCAGAAACAAAAACAGAAGAAGAAGACTCTGAGGATATTAAGCTTACAACCTCACAAAGTATAACAGGACCTCCAGAGACTCTAACAGGAGTAAAGAAAATTAAGCAAAAAGAACAAAGGAGAGACTAAGTAAATAAAGATGGTAAGATAGAAGATAAAGTGATTAGGATAGAAGACGGAGGCAATAAGATGATAAACAACGGAGGTCTCACAAAGACTAGAGTAAATAACGTAATAAGTAATATAAAACTGAGAAAAAATAAAGAAGATCCAGGAACAATTTGGAAAGAACGTAGAAGAGTTAGGAACAGAGATCCGATAAATAGACACTAAGGTAAAACTAAAGTTCTAAAACCTAGTAAAAGTGATAGTTATAAGTCTTAAGAAAGAGTCCATCTAAGGGATAGAGAAGGAGAAAACAAACCAAACCACCCGTAAAGAGGACAAGGAATTGGACGACTCATAAGGAGACAGAGAAGTAGAACCAATATAACGACCCAAACCCCACCGGTAAGATATAGGACCCTTAAACACCTCAAAAGAAATAATACCTCGAAGGAGTGACACCCACCCCAACATAGTCACCGAACAGTTCCAAAGGACCAATCCCTCCGAACACAACCTCAAGACCACCCATCTCGACCTAAAGAAGAGAGACCTCACGTCACCTCACTGGTCATTACCCAATACTCTGCAGTTACCAAAACCTCATTGAAACTCGACGGACATATAACTTCGAGTCCCCACACAAGGACACAACGACCTATTAAACGTACCATACAGAACGAGACCTTGAACAACCAGGAACCCACCACGAACCAAAGTCACATCCATACCTCCGCAAACTACTCGAGGATAACGAATTACAAGGGACTTAAGTCCTCAAGAGACTACAAGAGTCCGAAACCTGAATTCGGAGGACGAAGACCAAAAGTCAAAATAAAAACGTCATCGGAGATCTAAAGGGGTAGATAGGTCGTGACTACTATTTTGTAGATCCAATTTCTACTTTTCAAAGAGGTGTAACTCCCTGTGGGTCTCTCCAAGTGACTCAATGTACCTCTTCTCTTCTACCTCCCCCATCAATCTCCATTGACCTTACTCTACGCCACTCTAGTTTTCTCCTCTCTCGTTCGATCGGTCATCAGTGAAGGAATACACGCGAGATATCGGACCTGGCGAGTCTCCATAAATGTCTCAATATGCCCCTTCTCCTCTCCCTCCTTCATCTGTCTCCACTGGTCCTCCTAGTCTCTCTCCTTACTCATCCTCTCTCTGTTTAGGACGGTCATTGGTCAAGGAATCCACAAGAGGTGGCAGACCTTGTGTGTCTCTAAGTGTCTCAACCTATCTCTTCTCTACTCCCTCCTTTCTCTGTCTCCGGTGGACCACCTCTTTTTCCTCTCAGGTTTCCTCCTCTCTCACCAGTTCGGTCATTAGAGCGAGAGTCCATTTTAACCCATCACTTCAAACCCAAAAATTTACATGTTTTAACTGTTGTTTTTGGATTCTCNGTTTTAACTGTTGTTTTTGGTTTCTCGTTTCTAATTTTTAGATCTCATCTCCAACCTAAAAGTTTTTATGTTATAATTTCTTTTCTTCGTCTTCTTTTTTTCTTTTTTCTTTTCTTTTTTTTTTCGGTGTTCTTAATAATTTTTTTGAGGTTTTTGTTGGTGTATTTCTGATATATACCACAATCGGAATTGTTTTATCTCAGAAAAAAAAATTTTCATTATCATCCAATATCTTTATTTTTAATCTCCTGTTCATCTTCTGAATTGTTAATTTTTTTTTCAAATTTTTTTTTCGTTCTTTTTTTTCTTTTTTTTTCTCCCCTTTTTTTTTTTCTTTTTTTCTATATGGACCGGGAAGAGACTACAACACCTGTCACACCCCAGTGAAGGTTCCGCCAAGGGAGACAAATTGAAGAAGACAAACGACCAAAAAATCCGAGTCATCAAGTCAGCGCGACACCCCTCCCCCCCCTACGACGTTTGTTTATCGTGACAACACACGTGTGTCACAGAGTCGGGGAGACCTGGACAGGGAAGAGCGCCGCGTGTTTGGTGAGACCGAGATGCTACGAGTCGGCCCTTGACAGACTCCGGCCGGGTTCCGACGTACATGGAGGGGCCAGATTCGGCGAGTCCAAGCCACGAGTCCGTCGGGAGTCTCCGAGTCTAAGCTAACCCTGATGCAAAACACGGGAAGGGTCCAGGTTCATCGAGTCCTCAAACCGTTCGTGTCAGCGACACTCAACAGCGGAAAAGACAGAGACGACGAGTCAAAAGACCCACATGGTGACCGCGGGGAACACTCCGTCTACCACTGACAGGTCGTGGGGGTCTTCAGAATCGTTTCCTCGGACGAACGTCAATCCATTCATTTCATAGAGGCCCAGACGTTAACGGGGAAAGGTCGGGAATGCCGAGACCGACGGACAGGGGCCGCCCCCTACCAGACGTCGGTCGAAAAAGGTAAGGCAGGAAACAAGACACGAGCCAGGACCGCCACAGAATACAAGCTCGAAAAGCNATATCTTTATTTTTAATCTCCTGTTCATCTTCTGAATTGTTAATTTTTTTTTCAAATTTTTTTTTCGTTCTTTTTTTTCTTTTTTTTTCTCCCCTTTTTTTTTTTCTTTTTTTCTATATGGACCGGGAAGAGACTACAACACCTGTCACACCCCAGTGAAGGTTCCGCCAAGGGAGACAAATTGAAGAAGACAAACGACCAAAAAATCCGAGTCATCAAGTCAGCGCGACACCCCTCCCCCCCCTACGACGTTTGTTTATCGTGACAACACACGTGTGTCACAGAGTCGGGGAGACCTGGACAGGGAAGAGCGTCGCGTGTTTGGTGAGGCCGAGATGCTACGAGTCGGCCCTTGACAGACTCCGGCCAGGTTCCGACGTACATGGAGGGGCCAGATTCGGCGAGTCCAAGCCGCGAGTCCGTCGGGAGTCTCCGAGTCTAAGCTAACCCTGACGCAAAACACGGGAAGGGTCCAGGTTCATCGAGTCCTCAAACCGTTCGTGTCAGCGACGCTCAACAGCGGAAAAGACAGAGACGACGAGTCAAAAGACCCACATGGTGACCGCGGGGAACACTCCGTCTACCACTGACAGGTCGTGGGGGTCTTCAGAATCGTTTCTTCGAACGAACGTCAAACCATCCATCCCAGAGAGGCCCCGACGTTAACGGGGAAAGGTCGGGAATGTCGAGACCGACGGACAGGGGCCGCCCCCTACCAGACGTCGGTCGATAAAGGCAAGGCAGGAAACAAGACACGCACCAGGACCACCACAGAATACAAGTTCGAAAAGCGCACCATCGATAGGGTGTCAGACCAAACGATCGGGTTCAATCTAGCAAGACCAATGTGCACCGCGCAAGGACGGGCTAAGAATGTTTAGAGACGTCGGACGCGGAGGACGCGAAGGGACGGGACGGGGGTGAACGATCACCACCTACGTCCGCAGACACGACGAAAAGGCGACCCCCTCAATGACAACCCGAACATTAGACAACCAAAATTAATAAATAAATAAAAAGGAAGGACAATACAACGGGAGACACAAAGGTTCCGAGCGGTGTCTGAGCCGTCCCTCTCACAAAGGACCACAAACCTTTGGAGAGAAGAATTTTAAGGGAAGGGCCCTGTCCGAAGGGAAGGGCCCTACCTCGAGGGAGGGGTGGAGGAAACAGAGAGAAAAGTAGAAAATATAAAAAAGGATGGACAAAAGTTTCTGTTACCAGACGAAAAGACCAACGGACTACAGGAGACGGTCGTAAGTCTTCAACAAAACACCTCAAACGAGTCGTAACTTTACAAGAAAACTCCTTAAACACTCCCTCTTTCACCAGAAGGGTAGAATAAGGAGGCGGTAGAAGGTGTTGGGAGGTAGTAGTAGTAATAACAACGTTTCTCTAAAGGAGTAGAGTTTTTCATTAGTATTATTATCGTGCACGGAATAACCTAATACTGTTACTCAACTATACATATTTATTACATCTAATCACTGACAATAAAAATTAGAGGTGTGTCAACCAACAACGATTATAAAAATATAAGAATGAAAACCTTGTTCCATTTTACAATGAGGGTATTTTTACAAAAGATCAAAAGTTATAGAATTCGTTAAGAAAAAGAGACCACAAAAACTTCCTTTATGTTTTTTTAATAAAGTATGGTATAACTTTGAACAACGTATTCTGATTCCAACAATAGTGACCAATGTAACCTACTTTATAACAGAAAATAACGTTTAATACTAAGACGTTTAAAGTAATTGAGAAGGATCTTATAAAAATTAAACTTTAATATAAAATTCGAGAATTTGTTTCCTTGAAAAATCCTCTCTCATGTCTAGGGATCTAAAAATCGAATTCTACTACTCATTGACACTTCTGAAGTCGATTTCTTTCTTTGGAGACTAAAGAAAGACAAGAAAATACAATCCATGAGTCTATAAGGTAAAAACGTACCTTCTAAGAAACATTTTGAGTCTGTTGTGTAAATAAAAGAGTCTTGGTCTTATACTCTTCAGACGTCTTAGGGGAATCATTTTTCATGATACCTTTCATGGATTACCTTTCATAATTAAATATTATACATAAATAGTTGGTTATAAGTTACGTAATTAAAATTTTTATTATTAAGAGACTTGACAACTGTCCATTAGGTTCATAAAATTTTGAGTATAATTTTTTTTTTTGTCTGACGAAACCCTTTATAACTACCAACTTATATCTCTTGTCTACCATTTTAATACGTCTGAAGTAGGTCGACACATTAAACATAATAAAACATCCCTCTGTGTCGAGGGTTTATGGAAATCAATGTTCCTCTTATTAATAATAAGGTAGAGGAAACACTGCACGGTTCTATTTATACGAAGGGTTAGTCAGTGCCCACGCACAGGTCCACACGACATTGCCCGTCGTAAGACCGTCGACCACTTTACTTAGTAATCGACCTCTATGTTATGAAAAAATGACAGGAGAAGGTGGATCCGTCATATTAAAGGGATTTTAACACTGGACTATCTTTTTCTCTAGTAATTAAATCTAGTCACTTTTATCACTACACTAAATTTTATATATCTTACATCTTATTCCAGAGTACTAGTGTTAATCAATGGGAAATATATATTAAATTAAAGTCACCTTTAAAAAGTTTAATTGATTGTAACGAGATACCTTATTAAGGACTTGACGAGAATACTGATACTGAATATCTTCTCAAGGAATTGTATCGTTTACTCTCTATTTGACCCTTTAATTACCTTAGACTTATTACCTTAGGTTTATCACGTACTGAAGAAAGATTTCAGAGTAAATAAGAAATTTCGAATATTTTATGATTTTAAAACCCGTTTTAAGGATAATATACAAATATAAACATCACAATTTTTTACAAAGGTACCACAAAGAATATTAAATATAAAAGAAGAGATTTTCACCGAAACCTAGATACCTTCCTCAATAACAAATCCTCAACAATTTATAAAAATACACTTCTGTGTCACTAATAGTAATTTTAAAACATCATTATATTTTAATAAGGTGAATTATTAATAAATATCGTACCATTGACCGAAGTGTTTGTTATTTATAATCTCATTCTTAGTATAAAACTCCTCGTGTTTACAGGTTTCAAACCTGGTACTTCCACTATATATCAGGGTTCTTTACAGACTTAAAATTTTACTATAAAAGGGGGGTTTACTTCACACGTTATCATTATTAACAATTACACATATCAACAAGAATTTTTAGTTTTACGAAAATAAACTTTTATATTACTCAAAAACGAAGCACTGTAATGAAAAGACCGTTGACACGTTAGATAGTAACAAGTTTTTCAATGTACCACGCTTCTTGTATAGTAACTCTACATATTACAAACATTAGGACGAAAGTCTACCTATTTAGTACAGAACACGACTACTCTCGGTTCTTTACCTAACGAAATCAAACTGGAACCCCCAGACTCTAACCAGCTGAACAAGGTCAGAAGAGTGAAGTAAATAAGGAAGACAAGACTTCTCGACCTTTATCATCTGAACTTCCTTCAGTCATTCGGAACTATAGTAGACAGTAATAACTTCTCGTCCGATAGTTGTACGATACTAATTAGTCGAAATTATCTTCCAAATTTATTAGTCTCACAGTTCAAATTAATTATGAAACGGACGAAAGTTAAACATAATTAACTACGGACTTTCAGTAGTGTGGAATATGGTTACTATTAAATCTTCTCCTCTTTAACCCAAACCCTTTATACGGGTTTCTGGAAATTCCAGGACCCTAGTTAGTCACACCAAGTATTTACCAGGTATTGGTACAATAAATGTAAGTCAAGTTTACTACGTCAGAATTTAAGAATCATACATATAAAAATAGGAATAACTAAACATCATTCGGTCTCATTTCCGTAAACAATTATTATAAAATACTAAAATATACGGATAACGAATATCCTGTATACTTTGACAATTATACTAATTTTAGTATCGTTTTGTTTCGTTAAATTTTTAACAGGTTTATACGACTTCGTTTTAACGGACTATTTTGTATTTTTCAACTGAACTTTAGAAAATAGAACGTAAAACCGTAAATTTCCTACATTAAAAGATACTTTCTGTTCAAAAGAATTTACGAAAGGTCGAAAGATTACATTATCAACGATCTTTTATCGTATATTACATATATACGTGTCTAATATCATTATAACAAAACACTAGAAAAATTGTAGTTTTTCATTATAATAAAAGTAAGAATATCATAAGGGTTCCACAGAAAATATTTATGAGTTTACAATATACGAGAATTCCATACAATTGATTAAAAATATCTTTTAATGGAGTGACATCCATTTACATAGATCTTTTTATGTCTAATAATTCGTCTTAATTAAACATTTTCAGAAACGGTGTACTCGAGGAATCTGTACTACAGAGGATTACTTCGATTAAACATTTTAACTTAAATATGGGTTCAAATGTTTCTAAGAAACCGCGTCACTCCGTAGAGAAATAATTACCGTTATTTCGTAACGATCCTAATAAAATTATACACTGTCACAAAGAGAAGGTAACAACTTTATTAACTTTGGATTTAACTTTAGTAAGATGAAATACATAAAGAAGACCTTTATATATATTTTTCAAACCGTCTACATAAAAATTGATAAAAGTCTCATCCTCCTATTAATACGACCAACTCGGTGACTCCGTCTGTTTTCTAGTCCTAAACATGTTTATTGTGTCTCTTCTCTACTAAGACACAAGTCTCTTGTTCCAGTGGTTCAGTGAGAAGGAACGGAAACACGACAGATTTTTAAAGAGAGATTACCTTGTACTCCAACTACATGGGGCGCTAGTGTTAAAAACGTAAAGAGTCGAAGTGTATACGTATTTTTCATACAAACCGAGTTTGAGTCAAACAAGTACATTCCGATTTCACAGTTTATTCACTACGTCCTTAATGTCCTAATACAATATTATAAAATAGTTCGTCATTAGTTTCTTCTGTCTATAATTAGGAAGTACACGAAATACCTTCTATAAATTTTGAAAAATTAAAAATCCTAAGATTACGATAATACTCCGTTTTTAGACTTCCACTTACGAAAACTGACAAAATCCAGGAAAGTAAAATCAACAGAGATTTAAACTTAAAATTGAAAAAACTTCAAATATAGAACTCAGATTTAGGTATTTGAATACAAAATCCTCGTTATCACCACCAAGATGGGGTACAAAGAAAAGGGTAATTAATATACATTTTGCTCTCTGGTGTTTACCATACTACTTATCTTAGTTTCTTAAAGTCTTGATCTCCCCCTGAAACGTACGACAGATTAGATTGCGAAATGGTTTATACTTAGAGGAGGTATAGAAATTTGTCTATATTAAGTATATTCTTTGTAACCCTTTGAATGACATCGGAAAAACTTGACCCGATGGTTACAAAAAATGAACGTAGATAACTAATAGTTGTACGATTAAAGATATTCGTAAAGTAAAAAAAAAATTAAAAAATTAAAAGAAATAAAAAATTTAAAATTTTAGAAATTAAGAATGTACGTAAGGGTTTGTACTTGGGGGGAGGGTGGAGGGAGGGGTGTTGTAGAGAGACCCAGTAGGGGTACGTGGTCGGGGTTCGTACGACGTGGGATGCAGTCTGTACCTGACCGCTAAGTTAAGAATGTACTGTCATATGTACAATCTTAAGGGTAAGAGGGTTTAGTAGGGTGGGAGAGGGAGAGGGAGANCAGTGGTTATGAAAGTTTATAGTAAATTAAGGAGTTTGTGATCTACAACGTCTCAATCTTAGGAGAATAGACTTTCCTTTATGGAAGACGTTAATCTTCATTACCACCAGTGATCTAACAGAGGACGAAAACTCAAGTTGCAACGTCCTCGAGGGAAGTAGTCATAAGACGAAATACGTTTATTCGATGGGAAGAGATACGGACCTAAACTTTTAGTTACTGACATGAGTTTTCTACCGAGTATTGATTTAGAATGTAAGACCTGATATGATCCATTTTTGAAGAATCTTGTGATTATAGATCAAGTACTTGACGACGTACCATAAGTAGGTAAACAATTTGTCACAAATTCTAAGAGTGTTTTTATCTAACTATAGGGTATAACAAACAGAACCCTTCTTTGTTCCACACAGATCCGGTGATCGACACACGAACGGTACGTGACTTTATTAAAACTGTTAAAACAAAATCAGTATAAGTTTGTAACTGAGTCGAATAGCTAGATGAGTCCTTTTACTCGTTGAAAACTTAAACATATCCACATTCGATTTTAACATAAGGTTATTACATTTGTAGATTTTACTTGGGTCATTTCAACTCTGAAGGGTCAATTCGTTGTAAAGGAAGTCAAAATACTTGATATTTTTATAAATGAATGACTTAGAAACTTTTATCGTAAACGAATCCTTATTTTTAAGATTACGACAGAGGAGAATTACTCTACAAAGTGGAACCCGTCTGGAGATTTAACGAAGACTCAGAAATAATTGGGGGGAAATTTATCTCCCATAATTAGGGATATAACGTCAAGGGTACCCCAACATTCCTATTTTATACACTTTTATTTTTTACAATTTCTCGGACTGTTCATTATATGTTTGTGGTAAACGTTGAGTTTGGATATAAGAAGTTTCTAATCTTATGAAGTATTAGAAACCTTTTTTAATCTCCTAATCGTATTAACAAAATACTTGTTTCCACGGAAAAGTTGTGTGTACTGGATAATTAGTCGAACTTTTCAACAAGACGTGGTAGTCGTTTCACGGGTTAATAATCATCAATTTCCCAAGTCTTCTACTACTCTTGACGAAAAATAAATTATCAAAGATTGGAGGGAGTCCACCATTATTCGAGTACGTAGAATTAGTCTTACTTAAAGAACCGTCCAAAAAAAAAAGACAGACTTGGTTTATAAACGTATGGGTGTAGGTATGACAGGAGTGGTGAAGCAACCGGCTACCACGACGATATTACCTACCTGATAAACATAAAGGTCACGTCAGTGGATAAAAATCCAAGGGAGAGAAGGGTTCTTTGAGGAAATACTTTAGACTGTGTGTACAAGAACTAGACTCGCCGACCAAAGTACATGACTTTAAAAATAAAGGTCTTTCCTTTGATACCTCGACTGTGTTTTATCCTCTTGTGTTCACGATCAAATCGGGACTTTCCACAAACACATACACACACACACACACACACACACATACACTTACAAGTGGAGTAAATTTTTACTCAATAACTTTTATACTATGAACAATAGATTCATTATCTACCTAATGAAGTCTCATTGTGAAGTGATAAAAATTGTT
The DNA here is from genome assembly GCA_006410555.1 of Capra ibex. NCBI lineage: Eukaryota > Metazoa > Chordata > Mammalia > Artiodactyla > Bovidae > Capra > Capra ibex. The sequence continues at coordinate 47,462,444 of SJYO01018169.1, read as the reverse complement.
ATATTACACAGAATAAAGGTAAGAAGTCAACTTTTTCGTGTATCTTCACTTCATTGCAGAGTACCGGTACATTAATCATGTACTTTTCTGATCCTAATATTAGGTACAAACTATATTATTACCTGATAAAGAGACCGAGGTCTCGAAAAGAAAAAAAAAAATCTAAGTTCATATCAACTAAATGTTACAACACAATCAAAGACCATATGTCGTTTTCACTAAGACAATATATTCATATGTATATATATATATTAATAAAAATTATAAGAAAAGTAATACCAAATAATGTCTTTTAACATATATCAAGGGACACGATATGTCATCCTGGAACAACAAATAGGTGAGATATATATTATCAAACGTAGATGATCAGGGTTTGAGAATTAAGTGGGAGAGGAGGGGGAAGGGGGAACTGTTCGTGTATAGACAAAGAATACAGACACTCAGATAAGGTATCCATCTAAGTAAACATAGTATAAAATCTAAAACATATATTCGTTATAGGACCATAAAAAGAGAAACGAATCATAATATTAGAGATCCAGGTAGGTAGTCTCAAAAAGAGTTTATGGTCGATAAGAGGAACCTCCGTTTTGTCTACACTGGGTACCCACACGTCCCACTACCACATTACGGACTATGAAGGGACCACCGAGTCTCCTATTTCGTAGACGGACGTCACGTCCCATGGACCCAAGTTAGGGACCCAAACTTTCTAGGGGACCTCTTCCTTTACCGTTGGATGAAGTCGTAAGAACGGACCTCTTAGGGTACCTGTTTCCTCGGACCACCCGATGTCAGGTGCCCCAGCGTTTCTCAGCCTGTGCTGACTTACTGAAGTGAAGTGAAGTTCCTACATTGAACCGAGACTTTCTCCTTCAAACCTCTTCCCGTCTTGGACCTTCCGATCTTATCTCTTCACTTCCGTAGAGACTATCCCCTACCCGTACGTGTTTGGGTACCTCGACAAACCACCAAAATCCCTCATAACACACCTGAGGAAATCGATTTCGTTTCCTAACACTTCTACTCATTCTTCTGTGTCACCATCAATTATGCACCCACGACCGCACTCCACTCGAAATAGGAGGTAATGTTTTTAAATCCTGGACTAGATCCTCGGGATACCCTCCCCCACCCACCCCCATACAACTTACAAAAACCCCATGTACTTCGTCACAGACCCATCCTACTGGGACCACCGTACAAGTCACCTAAAAGAAAAACACTGTATATATGTCGAACTTCTCTTAAGGTCAGTTTCTTCAGTGTAAAGTAAGAAGAAAATATACTAAATAAAAATAACCTCATGTTAAATGTTGTAATCTCGAAATGTTACAACAAAAGTAAAGACGACATGTAACTTCACTTCGTCGACATACATAGAATCTTTTCCATCAACACAGGACTTGAACTTGGTAACGATCTCAGTCTGTTCCACCTTTTTTTGCACCGTCTTTTAAGACAGTTTATCGCGGAATTAGAGAAATGACGGGTTCGGATTTCTACACCTGATTTGTTTTATGAATCTCTTTTTCTCACTTAGTCGTATCAGATGTATATTGAGAGGATTTTTTATATCTTAACAGAAAAAATTATTTTTTTTTTACCACAGTAAATAAGAGGTATGGTTATTTTCTCGTTCACTTCGATTTAATTTACTCTTATCCCAAGTAAAATCTCATTTTAAAGATAACTATACACAACTTTGTTTCTCTTAAACTAATCCGTAATCTTAATAGTTTTAGTTCGATTTACCCAATAGTAAATCGGTGTTACTAAATCTATAAGTACAACTTTTTTTGGTCTCTTTGGTAACGGATTTGAACGATGGTCAAGATATTATATTTCTAAGAGAAAAATCTAATGACTTATATATCCTTGGTTACTCCCCTTCGTATATGACGTAGTGTCCAGATATAATAACCCCTTCCACAGTGTATGATCCTTCTATCTACTTTAGGCCTTTAGGAATCAATCTAAAAATTCTTTTTATCTTTAGTTTATCTTTAGTGTTATAACATTTTATTAATAGAAAAATAATTTTTATCTCAACTTTTTTTTTTCTTTAGGACATAGTCTCAAACCTTCATAAATTTATTCTACCCAAATTTTTTAGACTGTAAGTTTGTAAACTTAAGATCCCCTTTGCTCACATACCTCCGTTCCTTTTATCGTCATAGTCATGTCCTGTTCTCAACCCGACCCTCCATCAATCGTAGCGGTCCATATCACTCTAAGTGTTACCACATCTTTTTCGAGACTTGAACTTTATTTACTACTCCTCAGACCTCTATAAATTAAAACACAGACATCGATGTAGGAAATAGAAGAGACTCGGAAACTACAGAGTCACGTTTTTTCCTTCCCGTCTTATCGTTTAGAACTCAAAAGACAGTTGAGGTCATACAAGACACTAAGAACATCTACTGTACGTTCATGGATCAAATTGTTCATCTTCCGTAAACCCCTCGTACCGGTTCCCTACTTTAAATACTCTGGAGAGACTCCTACTTTTTAACAGTTGACACTGGTCAAAGATCTAGTGTATGATTAACCCTCTAACCTGTCCTGATTTCACAAACTCAATGAAATCTTTTACCATTCTTCAAACCCACCTGTACACCCCTATTATTTCTGTCTAACCGTAGGTGGGAGTAGGGTTACACTCTTAAATAGTCTGGACTTCTAGATCCCACTCTATGTTCGAAACTTTTGACTGAGTAACCCAGGTGGAATTGGTATCCTAGAATACGATACACCTCACACGGTTCTCCTTATATCTATAATTATGTGAACAATCCTACTAGTCATTTTACACTACTACTTGGGACCTAGACAAATGATTAACATAGTGTATATACTATTCGAGATAATAGAGTTCACAATCTGTAAATGTTATTAATCCAAGCTTAATAACTAAATAAATCCTAAAATACGAAGGATGGATTCTTTACTCTCCAAAAAAACATTTCTGCAAGTTTTTACGTATAAGTAAGAAGATGAGTCGAGAAGTCACCCATAAGTATACGAATAGAACGTTTCAAAACCACTGTTAGTCTTTGTTTTATGACTACACAGACTGTAATGAAACTAGTATCATCTACGAATAAATTACTATCCGGTGAAAAATAACAACAGTAGTTTGTAGTACAGTAGTTGAGAAAACATTAGGTCATTCCCAATAGTCTAGTCCTAAACATTTGAACCCGTTTCATAAAAAAAAAAGGAGGACGTTACGAAATAACAACCCAAACGTTGGGCAGTACTGTTCCAATTTCTGTGGGAACAAACTTCACGAAACGGTACCCTTCGTCTTTAATAGAGTCAAAGTCTCAATCCGAAAAGACTAGAGACCGTAACCTCCGACAAAAAGTTTCTGTACATCATAAAGTAACCAAAAGATTCCTCTGATCGAGTATCGAAAACTTGTAGTCTACTTAGAACGTTGATAAATGATGACATGGTACAAAATTATGGGACGAAAATCCATAAGAAAGAAGGAGAGAATTTTAATATTTGTACACTGTCTATCTTCATAGTTTTCAAATTGTTGTTAGTAATGATTACGTTTAAACAACTCTTACGTCACTACTTTATGTTTCCGGTGACAAAATATGCCACACGACACGAATTAACGAGTCGGTACAGGTTGAGAAACGTTGGGAGAGCTACCATCGGGGGTCCTAGGACACAGGTACCCTAAGGGTCCGTTCTCATGACCACACCCAACGGTAAGGGAAGAGGTCCTGCAGAAGGGTTGGGTCCCTAGTTTGGGTCCAGAGGACGTGACGTGCACCTAAGAAATGGTAGCTTCAGTGGTATATAAAATATACCGTTCTATATAACATAATATACCTTCTATTAAATACTTTAACTCAGATACCGTTTTGTTAGTTTATAAAATATTACACACTTTTTCATTTCGAACATTATATTAGTACATGGTATTTTACTCTTTCTCTGATTACTAATATTACGTACTAAAAAATTTGACTCAACAAAGGTCTTGGACCATCCAATGGATAGTGTGACTCGAAAAATATCCGTAGACGACAGGGTAAGTAGATTTCGCAGAGAGGAAAACCGGAAAGTACTACAGTAAAAAAGAAGAAAAGACTATAACATGTCAGTTCCAGTAAGTAAGTTACTATCTAACGTATATTATTATAGAGATTTCCCGATTTAACAAAGTTAAAAGTACAATGGAGACACATTTTTATCAAGAGACGGGTAAATGGAAGAAGGTAAGTGTGTAACCGTAACAACACCGGGTCAAATAGTCTGATTGAGTGACAGTGTTAATTGTTGTGTAACTTGAACTGGAACTTTTTTATTTGGTGAACTAGAACTTTTTTATTTGGTGTTTCCGAACCCCACAATCTTGGTCTTCCTTTCATCGGTACTTTAAAAGGTTGGGAAAGGAATATTTCTATTTTCTCAACTTCAGTCAACAACCTAACCACCTAATTAAACGAATATAAATCCTCAAAGTCAGAACTAGGAAAAGGTCAGGAGAAAGATTTTTGCATTACTACAAACTTAACCTCTTCCGTTTCTGTGGTGTGAGGTCATGAGAACGGACCTTTGAGGGTACCTACCTCCTCGGACCACCCGACGTCAGGTACCCCAGTGATTCTCAGCCTGTGCTGACTTCGCTGAATCGTCGTCGTCGTTACTACAAACTTATGTTTAGACTCTCTCTACCTATCTCGTTCTAACATCGGAACTTTAACAATTGTCAATGTCCCTCTTATATTAGTAATCCTTAGTGGACATACAGTAAACTCTTCTCTTGTTTTGACGAAAAGTTTTTATAATTGTAAATGGATATAAGCTGAAAGATTTTGACAATAAGTGTGTGAATTACTTTCTTCAGGGTCCGACGAACTTAATCATAGGAGAATGTCCAGTAAATAACTTCCAGAAAATCAATGTTTTAGTTTTGTCACCACCTAAGTACAGTTACATACTGTTTTGGTTATGTCATAACATTTCATTTTATTTCATTTTTATTTTATTTTTTTAATTTTTTTTGTTTGTTTGTCATTGAACTACTAACGACGACGACGATTCAGTGAAGTCAGCACAGGTTGAGACACGCTGGGGTATCTACCGTCGTATCCTTTATAATTTTATAATCCGATAATATTCCTTTACCAATCCAAAAATTTTTGAAAAGAGATTGATTAGAAATCTCTATCTGATCAAGAACTTTCTCAAGACTTCAGAGAGACTCCCCGTTATAAATTAAAGGGACGTAACTATAACAGTTTGTCTGTTTTAGAGTGAAGGAAATAAGATCGGACTCCGTCCGTTTTCTCTTTAACTATATCTTCTGTGCTAATTAAAAAAAAGAAGAAACTCGGTCCTTTACTGTTTTCTTTACTTACTCTATCTATCGTTTTCCTCCAGTACTAAGATTTTGCGACAAAAGATCGACGAGCCTCAGACTATCTCCTTTCCAATTTACATAAAATTTGCATACATAAATCGATGACCAGGAGTATTACGGTACACTAGGACGGTCCCTCTCCCCTAGGTCACCGTTTCTACCCCCCGTCTTACCTCGACGTTTAATTTGAACCACTATAGAGACAGACCCGGTACTTTGACAGAAAGACGGTTCGGTGTTGGACTTGAGACTTGACGTCGTTCCCCCTCTCGAAGGCGAACTTATACATCGACGAAAGTTTGACAGTTTCAATACCACGTTGAGACACTGATTTGTCTCGCCGTCAAAAGACAAGAGATTTTCTATCACGACTAAGTCAAGGATGACAACAATAAAGAAAAAAGGTTAATTAAAAATAACCTCGTATCAACGGTAAAGATATCGTTGGGGAGGGTCTTCTGGGAGTGGAGAGTTAGACCGGAGGGATTGAGGTGTACCGATCAGGTCCCCGTGGGTCCTTGGGTTCTATGGGTCATAGAGTAAGAGTATTAAGAGGATTGTGTGGAGCAAATAAGGTAAGAATTGACCGATTCTGTGTTTAAGGGTATACATCAACACCAGTTTACTAAATCAGTTCTCTATCTTGTCTTTTAAAGAAAAATACAGAAGACATGGGATGGTCCTTTACAGTTTCATTTTGAAATACTAAAAGTATCATAAAAGTTATTGTCAGATATCAGAGGAAAATAGAATTTATTATCTACTAGTAAAATCTTATAGTTTTTATACATCTTCCTTTAATTTCAGTCGATAGTAGAGTACTAATCTAGTTTGCATTCATGAGTAACAATAACTATCAAAAGAAAGGGGGGTAAACACACACATAAACACGGTACGTCCATAATCATCTCTATTTATATCTCTCCATAAAAAAAAAGTATTGGAACCGTAAAATGATACATAAATGAACAAACGAATATATAACCGTCAAAGAGGACACAGTAAGTAACGACGTAGACGTCGTCAAACTTCTGTGACACTTCAGAAGAGACGGTAGATCAAACGACAAACAGTTCGAATTGAGAAAACAAGTAGATCTAGATAGAGTGAAAAATTTAAAGTACAGTAAAGTAATAAAAGGATCTAGAAATTTTAGATTATGGTAAAAATTACCACCATATTATAAAATGACCTATCCACGTAGTCACACATGAGAAAGAAAATCCGTAACTTTTACAAGGGTCAAAAAGAATCAGATTATTACAACAAAAATACATAACTTATATATTTAGAAACATGTATCAGTTACTAAAAGAATCCTTCTAACTATTTTCTCGGAAAATGATACAGTTTCCGTTACTTTAAAATTTTCCGGAGAAAAACGTAATGGTTCAACGAAGGGTTTTACCCATGTATATAGTTAAAGGAAAGGGTTATCACTATTAATTCTTGTGAATTAGTCGTAACATAGTAATAAATATTTTTTAGAAACAATTTACTTTTCGTTTTTAATTTGAAGGAACAAAATTCAAGGTCAAAGTGTGTTCTACGAATTATGAAGAAGGAACAGTCCATCGACACACCTACGGTGAACTCCCGTACCTATCAGTACTAAGTTGTCTTAAGAAACATATAGTACCCGTGACTAAGAAATGTAGGAAAAAAAAAACAATTGTAAAGTACTTAAAAAGTATATTTATTTAAAAAGAAATACTAAGTTGAATATCTTGAAACTTAAATTCATATCATTGATTATTCATTTTACAAATTTATAGATAATGTAAATTCACACCCCGAAGGGTAGACCGTGATTACCATTTCTTGGACGGACGGTTACGTCCTCTGTGTCCTCTACGACCGATCTAGGGACCCAACCCTTCTAGGAGACCTTCTCCTTTACCATCGGGTGAGGTCATAAGAACAGACCTCTTAGGGTACCTGTCTCCTCGGACCACCCGATGTCAGGTACCCCAGAGTTTCTTAGTCTGTACTGATTTCACTGAATCGTCGTCGTCGTGCAAATTTACATTGGTAATTTTTAAAAAAAGACATGTAACGAAAATATAGTATTGACAAAGATATAGGATCTAGTAAATTTAGAGTGAGTACAGAATAAACAAAAGGAACTAAAAAAAAGTAACTTGTAAAACAGAATAGACCTTACCTAAAGAAGCTCACACTAGGTAGGTTGCATAGGTAGATAGGAACTAAAAAGGGGTTATAAGGTTATAGGGTAGTAAAGAACTTGTCAGTATAATGGAAATCGAATACTATAAATGAATCAAATATTGTAAATGATGTCAATAATATATAATTCGAAGATACAGTACATGATCTAACATAAAGTTCCATTAGATAAGACAAAGTGAATAGAGGAGATAACTATATAGTTGTTTAATTATACGTTAAAAATAATAATTTTCAAAATTGCGAAAAAATTAACTCTCCTTTTCCTCCGGAATTAGTCATAAGAAAAAGAGATTTATTTAGTTGTAACCATATTGTATAAACATAATTCTGTCAAAGATGAGAATCGAAAGGTACGTATCCTTCTCTTAGGTACGTCATGAAACTTTAAATTTTGAGTACCAAAAAGTTCAATAAAACCATTATAATAGAGTACTATTGAATATGATATATTTCTATAAAAGACGTATATACGTATCTCTTCTTTTACCGTTGGGTGAGGTCATAAGAACGGACCTCGTAGGGCACCTGTCTCCTCGGACTACTCACTGTCAGGTATCCCAACGTTTCTCAACTTGTGCTCACTGATTCGTACGTGTGTAACATATATACTGTTTTAAGAAATATCAGATCTTTAAAGAAAACGACACATGATACCAATTAACAACCGAATAAGAAAAATAAGATAATCTAAAAATTTTACGACTGATTAATTTTATTGGATGTCCAATAGTAGGTTATTATAATCAGAATTAGAAAAGGGGAAATCGGAAAGAAAAAAATTGTGGACTAGAGATGACTATTTCGTGGAAAACATTACTAACAGAGACAAGTCTTTATAAAAATTTGTTTTACGGTTTACGGTCTTATAGTTATCTTTAAAGTCACCTTTGTACGTGTTCAATAAAGAAATACTACGAACATCAACAACTTAGTTGGCACATTCCCCAATTTGTACTTTCTTACATTAATAATACATACATAGGTTGATCAAGTTAAATATGAGGACTCTTTATTAGAAAACGGTGTGTCTCATATTTGTACCGTTATATGTGTTAAGGATTCGTTGTATATAATCTTTATTATTCAAAAAGGGAACTGTAGAAAGAATAGTAACTTGATTTGTAGACACCCTTTTATGAGCTTAGTACAAAAATTACATAGAGAATCTGTCAATGATGAAAAGAATGTTTTACTCTTACGTCATAACTTAATACAGTAAAGATCGTGAATAAAAGAGCACCACCAAGGTTGAGTAAACCATGTCAAGGTTTACATACGTATCTTTAGTTGAGTTCTGTGTTAACACAACGAGAGAGTTAGGTTATCAGTTAGTTCTTCGAGTCACGAAACTGGTCCTCACTCAGTCGACGATAGTGCATAAACCTTCACTCGGAAGGAACACGGAAAAGGGAAGGAGTCACTATAGAAAAGTCAGACACTAGGGAAAGGTAACCGACGACGGAGATCTAACGTTCGGGACTAGGGACGGTGTCAAACCTGTGAGACAAAGAAACATGACAAAAAGAGACGGCTACCAACGGTCGACTGTCACGGTACGACACAAGCACAAAATACCCCTTTGTAAGTACACACCGACGACACAAACTATAATTTAGACTCTACTTGAAGTCCTTTGGAGGACGAAAAATAATTTTTACTAAAACCGATCCCCGACACAATAGGACAAGTATTTAGTCCACAAGTGTCTCTAAATTATTAAATCTTAAGTGTACTCCAAACCCACCTTATTTGTAAGGAAAAAAGCAATTTCGACGGAGAATTGTAAAAAAAGGAAAAAGGAGAAGTAACGAAGGTAAATAAATAAAAAAATTTCAGAAGAAAACCCTCCAAACATGTCTAAATAGAGTATCGACACTTTTATTATATTTTCCTTCTCAGTTTTGCTATCGAATCAAACGACCTTCATTAAATTTAAACGATTCAAAAAACTCAGAAAGGTAGTGTTAATATTTGTGTGAAAATTTAAAAAATTAGGGTAATATGTAGGTTTCATCAATAGAAGAGAAGAACGAAATTACTTGATAAAGAAAATCTTGTACAGGTTTTTATTGTCCAACTATTTTTCGTTTATTTGTTTATTTATTATCTCCAGTTTATCAGGTCCTTCAGAAAGGTGTACACTAATGTTTCAAGCATTTTTCGTCTTAATCGGAACTGTCACTGTCTCAGGACTGTCGAGGAGTACTTTTATAAACGCGATCTCAAAATCTCGTTTACGAACGTCCTGTGAACTACACGAGTCCACTTACAGGAATTAAAGAGACAACTTAAACCATTTACACCCATATGTTCCTATAAACGTTTCTGTCAACCTCAATTTTTACAAAACAAAAGGAGTGTAACTTTTATCATCCCTTACTCCTCATGTCCACAACACCCTGTATGAGACTTTACCTCTCCTCCGAAGAGATTCCTCCCTAAAGTTAGGCTCGGACTGACTGACCCCGTAGTACACTTCTTACCCTCTACCCCTCGAGGTACAGAATAGGACAAGTTTAAAACCTAAGGTATTCTCTTACTTAAAAAATAACATCAAATATAGAAATAGTGAAATGAATATTGTTTACAGATCGTATTTATTCTATAAACTGTTTGTCACCACTTTACTTACTTGAAAAAATATTCGTTGAGACTATCTAGTTTACTGTTATAGGAATTATTACAATAATGTTTACAGGAGGATTCTAAGTATATTAAAAATTTTATATAAACGTTATTGTAAAACTACTTTCGATTTCCGTACTTTATATTTACAGAAACTATTATAACAGGTAAATTACACCGTAGGTCTCCAGACTGGACTAGATATTTGTGACAGAATCTTAAACCTCTAACCTGTCTGGTGAATCGGAAATTTATGAAAAGACATTACCAGTCGGTCCGACTATGTTATATCCACCAACATTTCATGAAACCGGTGGAGTACTCTTCTCAACTGAGTAACCTTTTCTGAGACTACGACCCTCCCTAACCCCCGTCCTCCTCTTCCCCCGCTGGCTCCTACTCTACCGACCTACCGTAGTGCCTGAGCTACCTGCACTCAGACTCACTTGAGGCCCTCTACCACTACCTGTCCCTCCGGACCGCACGACGCTAAGTGCCCCAGTGTTTCTCAGCCTGTGCTGACTCGTTGACTTGACTTGACTTGACTTGACTTACACGACCATAAGGACTAACTCCTATCTTAGTATTAGAGTTCTGGGTCTTCTTCTCAAACTTTCAGTCATAGGATAAAAAAAGAAATTTACTGTTTCGTTCCGTTTTCGTCCGTAAAGGAATCCTACGAGACTATATGCTCGTTCCCGAGTCGACTCATAAGTTTCCTAAGACAATTTGTCAGAAATGTTTAGTCGAAATAAACGATTTCACTAGTTTACTACTAGAAGGTTCACTTTACCTGTGACCTAAAGTAATTAAGTCGTGGGAGAAATTCCTCCTTCAAATTCGGACCTCTCCAGGTTACTAGAAGATCCAGGGACGTTTACTGACCTTGTACTGAACTTGGTCGGAAGTCTAACCTCAGGTCTCTTAAAAAGTATTGAGATACTTTAGTTCAATTTTGTTTGTAGTTTCCGTTTTGAAGTCTCTTTTCCAAAACGTATTTCTTTCAAATGTGAACGCTACCATATACATGTAAAAAAAAGAAAAGAACCAATATCCTTAAGCTCCTATCCTGATTCCCTCTGATGTATTCTCTTCCCTTTAATGTCCCACCCACTTACTCCCTTGGTGAAGAGAAAGACTCCGTCCACCGGGGAGCCGGTAACGTACAACACAACCTGAAACATTATGTCACATAGGGATTCCTCTCTCGAACGGACACTTAGGAACGTTAGATTCTTTTCCGTAATCGTTTATGTTCTATTTCGTGTTTTCGAATAAAAAGTTTTCCAAATTGAAAACTCGACTTTCTATTTTCTACTGCTATAGGTAAAGATGACCCTTATGTTCAGAACCATTTCTTTTTCGGGTTGCTCTCGTCTCTCCTCGAACGTCCTTCAAGACGGTAAGACCCCCGGAAACACTGGAAACGTCCCTCGACAGTTGACAAGGTGCGTCCTCAGAAGTAGTAGTGAAAGAATTATTACTGTATAGTAGAGAGAATTGACCGTTCCACGAATTGGAGAGTCGAGAAAAGGAAGAGTAGAAGTGGCAAGAGACACCGAGGTAATTCGACGACGTAGTACAAGAGACCTCGGACCGGAACACTTAAATGGTAAAACTAATTTCAATTCTATATTGATAATCGAGGGGATAGTTGAAATATGGAAAGGACGATTCTTACAAAGGGAATTAATGGATATGCATCCTAAACACCGTCACTTTTTAATAAAATTGCAAATCCTAGTTTATATAGGTATATACGTTAGTAAATATCTATCCGCTAAATACTTTGGTTAAGTACATGGAAATTATCCTTCGGTCATAACTCAGGTTTTTAATAGATTTCTGTACTAAACTGAACATCGTAGACCTTCTTACTACAATTTTGATAAGTTTTCGTGACCTAGTGAAGTCAACACATAGTTATGTATCTTGTTCATTTTCTCCTGAATAGACCAACTTCACTCACTCTTATCCAAGCGGATGAATGGATAATCAATCATACAGATACGTACATACATACGATTCAACGAAATCATCACAGGTTGTGTTACTCCCCTCTTCCGTTACCGTAGGGTGAGGTCATGAGAACGGACCTCTTAGGGTACCTGTCTCCTCGGACCGCCCGATGTCAGGTACCACAGAGTTTCTCAGCCTGTACTGACTCGCTGAAGTGAAAGTGAAAAGTGAAAGTACGTAACCTCTTCCTTTACCGTTGGGTGAGGTCACAAGAACGGACCTCTTAGGGTCCCTGTCTCCTCAGACCACCCGACGTCAGATACCCCAGTGTGTCTCATCTTGTGCTGACTACACCGAATCGTCGTCGTCGTCTGCGATACTCTAAGATACCTGACATCGGAAGGTCCGAGGAGACAAGTACCCTAAGAGGTCCGTTATTATGACCTTACCCAACGACATGGGAGGAGGTTCCCTAGAAGGGTTGACTCCCTAGTTTGGAGGTAGAGAATACAGAGAACGTAGTAATCGACTTAAGAAATGGTGCTCCCGGTGGACCCTTCGGGTCAGGATGGTCACTGACGGAAGATAAGACTAAGGGTCTCGTGGGTTGACCTTTCGGTCAATAGTTGCATTTTACTAACGTTTATTAATCTGAACAGTAACGACTAGTGTTTACAACTTCCGTCAAAAACCACCATCTTCGTCATCAAGTAAACAACACCAAGTAACAGAGGTACAAATGGAAGGTAAAGAATAGTACGTCGACCAGTCTTTACACCGACCTAAACTAAATACCCAAATATCATCCTCTTTACAATAGTCAAGGAAGACTCTGAGTACAATTACCGGACTCCCTTAAAACTGAGAATTAAGGGTGAATGATACGGTTTCACCCATATAAATAAAATGTAGTGGAACAAGAATCACATTCTCATATAAATAATTTACAACGTAATATAATAATACACAGGAACCGGTTTTTTTCCGTTAATATGAAACTAGAAACAACCTAACCATCGTTAAAAGTCTTCACGTCCCCTATAATATAAAGTTTTCTTACTTATTGCCCCAGATACAAACGAGACAAAGATCCTTCAACCTTATTATTATCTTAAAAGTGATAAGATTGAAAAAGGTTACAAAATTAAAGAAGAGCAGTACACCCTACAATAAAATTTCTGAAATACAGTATATGATCAGAGAATGTTTTGTTTTTTATATTCTATTATTAATTACTCCTGGGTAAAACAGAGTATATTTAATTAAGTGACTCTAGATGTTTTTCAGAACTATTTTACTTTAGGAAGTAAGGGAATAATCAATCCCATTACGATCGACGAAATTGTTTACTCGGTGTCTAAAAGTCACCGAAATTTGTTAGTCTTCAAATTAAAAATTTAGTACATTGTCAGGTGACAACCACAGGGACCGACTCCCACCTAAAATAAGGTGTATAACTAAGACACCGGGTCTAAGGAAGAAGGTGTAACATCAAAACGGAGATATATCTAGGAGACGTTGATCCCTTCATCCTCACCCCACGTCCCCACCTGTTCCGTCGGATGAAGAATTGGTGGAACCGGACGTCATCAGTGTAGTTAGTTGTACCCACTTACTCGGCGTGAGGGTGGATCTATGACCTCTCAGACCCTTTACAGATAGATCCATCGACGAAGAGTCCTTATTAACTATGAAACCTTTCTTCTTGTGTCTTAACACTACTCATCAAGTAAAAGAGTCGGTACACATAGACTCCGGAAGGGACTATCGAGTCAACCATTTCTTAGGAGGACGTAACGTCCTCTAGGGTCAATCTAATGACCCAACCCTTCTAGGTCAACCCTCTCCCCTATCCGATACATGAGGTCATAAGAACCCAAAGGGAACAACGAGTCGACTATTTCTTAGACGGACGTCACGTCCTCTGGACCCAAACTAGGGACCCAACCCTTCTAGGGGACCTCTTCCTTTTCCGATGGGTGAGGTCATAAAACCGGACCTCAGCCTGTACTGCCTCGTTGAGAGTGAAATTGAAATACGTAGACTTAGAGTCCTTGAACCAATAAAACTTTTATACCAAACGTAGTGGAATCTCATGAAATGTGTTTTAGAGTTTCTTTTATATTACAAAAATTTTCATATGACATTTTTGTTATATTGTTTTTACTCTTAACTTGTAATCACACTTTACATTAAATAACAATAATTTTATAAAATAGAAGACTAAATAATGAAAGATTGTAAAATATTTTTTGGTTAAAACAAAGATAAAAACACGTGAATTTGAACGGATGATTATAGAGATGTAAGTAGGTACTATTTATACCTATTGACATTATGTAGACCTTCTGTGTGAGATTTAGAACTCTTTTACTCTTTTTTACTCTACGTCTGTTACGTTTAAAAAACAAGTATACTTTAAGTTCGTTTACTTTTAAATGAGAGTTCGATAAATGTAAAACGACTTATTAAAATAAATCCGTACTTAAATAAGATTATCACCCTATATTTTTTAGTTCACAACAATCCCGACTTTTACGAATATGATTACGAAGACTAACGAATAATGGGAGACAAAGACTTAATATTCAAAGGTGAAATCAAGTAAAAAGACTCACCAAAACGACGTGAAAACAGAGAGAAAGTACATAGACACATGCAAAAAGGAACTCGGAGGAAGTCGGACGTCAGAAAATTAGGCAAAGACAAGTAAAGAATGTAGAGGGATGTCCAAAGAGACAGAAGAAAAACAAATACCTCAAGAAGTAGACACGTGTTACCTTTTACCACTCTAAATCTAATCTATAGTCACCATAACTTTAATGTCGCAGAGTCACTTTTATGGGTATTGAAACGGTCTCACGTCAATTCTTCGTCTCCCGTCCACAAATTAGGAACTTCAGTCACTCTAGTGACACAGGGAAATACACTGTTAGACGAACAGTGTAGTGACACAAGTCGGAACCGGGTCTTTAACGGTAATTCAATCTTACACTTGACACCTGGAGATTCTTACAAATCTTTATCCAAATAACTTCTATAAGAAGGGGAACGAGGTAAAAGAGGAAAGTCACTGTTGGGAATGGAAGAAGGGTTGATGAACGACACAGAGGAGTTCACGTCAAGAGGATATCACAATAATTGTCAGGTCAAGGGTGAGTGCCACATACTATCTCTATACTATCGTCATTTACTGTTATTCTGTTTTAGTGACCTTTGTATATTTCGTTAAGTAGTCTAAGGTCAGTAGACATTAGATTGACAAAGTTCAGACCTTTTGTTAGGTTCTTGAGAAGAAACATTATGTCAGGGACGACCTTTGTAGTCGTTAGTGTATCGGTCTATAATGTAAAGGTAAGATCTCCCGTAGAGACCTCTCAAACTCTACTTGTTCTTAGTTCCTTTAATACATTTTTACATACTTTCTTCTTAGTGTACTTACTTTTTATATCTAAAAGAAACTATATACGATAATAAATAGAAAACCAAACATTGTATAAACCTCACTCTATTTTAATTGTCGTCACCATTATTTTATTTGTTATTAAGAAGTTTTAATTTAACCACCTAGTTTTTCCCTAAGCATTCTGAACGAACTCAATGAAGACCCAGTCTAGATCTCTTTCCGAAAGGTCCAGGTGAGTCCCAGGAATATTTCTTTTACCCTTTATACATACTAAGATTTTATTCATGAGTCTTCGTTTTTTTCGTAAACATTATAATTTATAAAACATAACTGTAGTCAGTACGAAAAAAAGTCAATATGTCTTTGTCAAATGATTTTTAAAATTTTAAGACACTTTTTAGGATAAAAGGAAAAATAAACATAGAGTATAATTCTTCAAACGACAAAAGTACGGGAAGGAAAAAATAAAACTAAAAAATTTACAAATTGACCTCCTATTAACGAAATGTTATGACACAACCATAGACGGTATGTTGTTACACTTAGTCGAGATTCATACGGACACAGGGAAGGGAGAACTCAAAGGGAAGGTAGGGGGTTGGGGTAGGGTGGGATATCCAACAATGTTGTGGTCCAACTCGAGGGACACAATACATCGTTGTGAAACGAAGGGTGACTCACCTTTCACGAATCGAGGAGCCAGGACACGCTGAGACAGTGGGGTACCTGACATCGGTCCGAGGAGAGAGGTACGTTAAGAGGTCTGTACTTATGACCTCACCTGACGGTAAAGGAGGAGGGCTCCTAGAGGAGGTGGGTCCCCAGCCTAGACACAGAGGACACAAGGGACGTACGTCTGACTAAGAAATGGGTGGTTCGGTAGACCCTTCGGGGTCGAAGGGTGATCAGTGGATAAAACGAATACGATTACAAGAACGGGAAGAATTAAAGAGAAAAAAGGGGAGGGACGAAGGAGGACTTACGGTTTATGAACGTAATTTTATAATTACTAAAAATTCAATTTTTTACATTTCTTAGTTCGTGAAGATAATCTTCTAAGGCCATATGTGTTCTCATCCAAAATCGTCTTGACAGTAGTACGGGTCAAGGTATCGAGTTACTGTTAAAATCTACGGACCCCTGGTTACTCAAAACACCAGGGGTCATCCATATAGGTGTCTCCTTACATACTTTGAATGAAAGTAAGTCTATTTAGAGCCTTCTAAAATACGGTCAATATTTTGTCGAAATCTTTATAGGTCTTTAAGTTCACTAATGTCTTAATGAGTCTACAGACTTATAGTCTTTAGAAACACTGGAAGTCTAAGGAGTCGAGACTTCTTAGTTCGATCTAAACAATTCCGACAAAAGTACCGTCCTCAGAAAAATCGGTCATACTTCGACCTTTGTTACTAGTAAAAACTACGAGTTAGTATATCTACGTTTCACATAACTTTTACGTAGGGTTTACGTAAAACGTAGGGACGTCGTAAACACTACTAATTCACGTATCATTTTATATGAACCGAATGTTACACAGTGTACCATTGTAGTCTTCTATAGTCGGAAGACTAGAAACATAATATTTACCTCATACAAAAACAGTCGTACATTCTTAGGATCCTTGAAACATGGATCTCAAGTCCTTCCGCTTTTCGTCTGTACAATAGGACCTACTCTATTTAAGGTACTTACACCTTGAATCGTAACCTTCTAGTTCCAAGTTCTAGATCGAGAGTGCGAATCATGAAAACACTGGAACTGGACAGTTCAGCGCATTGGAGAGACTCGGACCCAAGGGAACAAACTTTTATGTTTGTTCCCTTTTAATAAACTTTTAACGGAGGACAAAGTCACTCAAAATCTAAAACAGTAAACAAGTATAAGATAAAATAAAGTGTTTCCTATACTTTACGGTACACACACAAACCTCTATTTTACATAAAAGGTCGTGAAACATCTAATATGTTTATATTAGATGGACGGTAAGGATAACCCTAATAAATTTAAAGACTCCTTCAGATGGAGATCTTACTCTTACGAAGATTCGTCTACAAGGTCTCTGGAGGTAAATTATTAAAGGCTATTTTATTTGTAAATAGGTACACAATGTATCTGACCAATGTCTACGGTTAAATTTTATTCGGATGTTGTTTTCTGATAGGTTCTGGAAAATTAACCTCTAATAAAAGTTAATTATTTTTATAGTCTAAGAGTGAATTAAGAAGGGTAATTATGTATTCACTTTTCTGATATAGGTAGACAGACAGCTAGACACATATATCAGACAACAAATACCAACAATAAATCAAAGATTCAGTACAGACTGAGAAACGTTGGGGTACCTGACCCTCGGGTGGTCCTTAGAGGTCCGTTCTTATGACCTCACCCAACGGTATAGAAGGAGTCCCATAGAAGGACTAGGTCCCTAGTTTGGGGACAGAGGACGTAACCGCCCGTCTAAGAAATGGTGACGGTATGGACCCTTCGGTCCATATATCTGTCTATCTATACTGTTTTTTCGAGAATTCCTAATTCAGAGAAAAGGGTCATGATAGAAAGATTATGAATCATAGAACGATTAGTAATTTTTTTACGTGTTTGTAAACTCTCTCATATTCATTATCCACGTTTAGTAAAAGTAAGTCGAATTTCTGTTACGAAAACAACGTAATGTTAACACGTATGGAGTGTCATTGTGTCCCCGAAACTTTATAGTCACCGGATGGTCCAGGGAACTAAGGAAAACAATAGTGTACGGTAAACGGAATTAGAACCCATGATTGACACGAATAGACGGGAGACGTAGATTTCGGAGGTCTTTCTAACGAAGACGTACCGGATTCTCGAAAATAGTCGAGTGGGTCACCGAGAATCCGAAACGACGAACTTTAGGTCCTCAATGCGTGTACCACGGTTCGGGAAGACTTGTTTACTTGACAAGAGGAGGCATTTACTAGCGACAAATACGGTTCCGTCGGTGTTGGAGGAGAGGAAGGGAAATACTTTCACTTTACCTTGGAATTCCTGTCTGCGGTGACCGATAGACCGGAGTAGGAGAGGTTAAGAGTACCGAATTAAAATGGAGTTCTCCTTAATGACCTGAATAACACTTAACGACGTTCCAATCTGGGAAAAGGAGAAAATAGGATATCAAATTTGAGGAAACTAAAAAAGGGGGGAGACCATAGATATGTCACATAAACCGACTATCATTTTGACAATTATTAGATAAAGTTTAATAGACTACACATACGAATGAAAAGGAGGAAAAGAAATTCTCAACAGATCCCTTCAAATAAGTCACTCGAAAACAACAAAATTTTAATTCCTCCTTGGTCATAAAGGATTTATAACTCTGAAAACTTTTGTATAGGAACTGTAATATCAAGTGCATTCTGTCTTTGTGACTTCATATCGAAAATTCTTGATATTACAAAGTACTAAATACTTTTAGGACCTTATTCAGAAAAGGACCTCAGTCTGTGTTGACTTCGCTGAATCGTTGTCATCGTCGTCGCCGTCGTCGTATGATGTACTTTGACGTAAAAGTCCCTTATGTACTTCTTATGTCGGTACTACTCTCGAAAGGTTACTTGTAATATGTATAAGTCATCAATACTAAAGAGACTTTTAACTCAAACTTCTGGGTGTAGGTACTCTTTCTCATAAGAAATCACCAAAATTCCCGAAACTGAAGTTCCATTCGATTTAGACACCGACTTAAGACTCCAAGATGAATAGTCGACACATAAGACTTGTCAAGAAATTTGATTCTGAAGTAAATGAGGATATATTTTACCACTACCACGAGGATTTAGTGTCTTAAAGGTTCCCATTTTACTCTGTTTATACATTTCATCCCCCATGTACCGTCTCAACGACAACAACAAAAACAATAACTGTTCAACTCCTTCCTTTTTTTCTTTCCCTTTGATTGGACCTTTGAAGTCAAAAAAAATTCTAGGGAAGACGACCTCAGTCAAATCTTTAGGGGGGAGTCTTTTTTGCCATTAGGGACCCGTCCTCTGTCCCTTCAACGGAACCCTCCGATCCAAGAGACGACCCTCACTCTCACTTAAGCGAGTCGGCACAGGCTGAGAAACGCTGGGGTACCTGACATCATCGAATGGTCCGAGGAGGTAGGTACCCTAAAAGGTCCGTTCTTATGACCTCACCCAACGGTAAAGGAAGAGGTCTTCTAGAAGGGTTGGGTCCCTAACTTGGGTCCAGAGGGTGTAACATCCATCCACGAGATGGGAGACTCGGTGGTCCCTTCAGGACAGAGACGACCCTCTCGGTGGTAGTTTAAAGTCTGAGTGAAGAAAGACGAGACACCGTCGTAGTACACTGACTGTCATGATGGAGAGGACCTGTCCAATCCACGGAAGTGACGTGACTTGTTATTTAGTAAAGTGAAAAACAATCGTCTCGGAAACGTAAAGAATTAGGAGAACGCTCCTTAGAGATCTCTCAGAGAGGGAGAGACGAAGGGAGGAGGTGTCTTTCTTGAGTCTTGGGGTAAACCCTACGATATCTTCGAATCCCTAAGTTTAAATTTCCTTATGTCGCTCACCAACTTTTCGCCGGATCAGTGGAAGAACGAGTCGACGAAGGCGGAAACGTAACTAGACCGTGGAGAGAAAGTTTCTTTATCCGTAGGAACACACGATTCAGTGAAGTCGACACAGGTCGAGAACCACTGGGGTCCCTGACATCGGACGGACCGAGGAGAATGTACCCTAAGAGGTCCGTTCTAATGACCTCACCCAACGGTACGGGAGGAGGTCCCCTAGAAGGGGTGGGATCCTAGTTTGGGTATAGAGAATATAGAGGACATAACCTTCCGTCCAAGAAATGGTGATCACGGTGGTCCCTTCGTGGGTTTCTTTGTCCTAAGTAGAAATTAAACGGGATACGGTAAATGGGGAGACAAAACATAACCGGGTCACTAAAGGAAACGAATGTGAATCGTAAATAGTTAGTGTTACTCGTTACTCACAATACCACACTTGTCGTTTAAGGTGTCCTGGGAGAAGTATGACCCCTTCCCCTTGTAGACGAGGAAAGGACAATCCTACGGTCCTAAAATCTCCAGTCACACAAAGGGGTAGCTCCGAATTCCGAAACCCCTAGTCACCTTCACAGTCCGAGGTTCGTGATATTACTTACCGTCAACGACTGACCGACCCAAACGGACAAGAGTTGTCCCCTATAAGTCGTATTACTCGACCCTGAAACACACGAGTTGTGTGGGTTCGAACCCCTCACTCCGTCCGACACGGAAAAAAAGGAAGGACAAAAGTCTTGACATAAAAGTAGAACCTTCTTTAATATACCTCCAGAAGTAATCACCGTAGGTCGCCCCAATTCCGAGGTACTCCCGACTATTCAAGATACCGATTTTTTTTTTGGGTAGTCGGAAACACGTCCCTCGACTTCCAAATTCAACGAACTTGGCCTTTCTCAGACTTCTCCACTAATACAATTCGTTCATTACACATAGCCATTGTACCTTAGTTTAATAATCCCAGTCATTGAAGGACCGAGAGGTTCACGCAATTTACTTCTGTATTGTACCGCAAACACGGCCTATGAAGTACTACGGTGCACCACAGTCACGACAGGCCAGTAGACATGAAGTGTCGTACAGCGGAGATTAAAGTACCCTAGCAGTCACGATACCGAAATTATCTACGAGTACTAGAACTCGAAGGAAACTTGAGTGTCGTCCCGTCACGTTTTGGTAATAACCTTCGTGAAAATCCGAAAAACACAATACATACTTTAATAATAACGGTAGTAAATCTTTCCATCTATATAGGACAAGGGTACGAAGGTTATGACATGTGATTAAACTACCATTCCTCTTAATGACTTCCCCTTTTGTGACTTGCGTTTTCTGGAAAAACCTTTGATCAAAATCTTTCCAACAGTTCGGTTCACTTAATCATAAACTTTCCGTAAACTTTTCGGTCACCTAGAGTTTCACACCATGGGACCGGTCGTCGTGATCTTAGTGGGTCCCTCCACAATGTCTACGTTTAGGAGGACTTAGTCTTTAAGAACTCCACCCGAGTCGTTAGACACAAGATTGTTTGGGAGGTCCATCTACGCACGAGCTCACACCCTTTGTGACGAGATTCTAGATACGTCATTTTCTTACCCTGTCTGGGTACACAAGACCCCGTCTCGTCATCTGTGGTGTTTACATCATAGAGGGGAGCACCTGGAGTAATTTAATGTTTCCTGATACACCTTGAAGTGGGTCGACTTGTCTCGGACATTAATAGGTATGGCAAAGAAAGAACGAAACTTACTCGGACGATAAAAGAAACCAGAGTCTCTTCACCGATTGTTCTCTACTGATTATTCGTTGAGGACACACGTAAAGTCTTGGTAGGGGGAACGTTATACATATAGGTACTGGCAGCAGTGACAACCGATGCACGATTGTTTGCACCGGATGAAGTGTTGGTAATCACGGCTCCTTGACTACGAAAGTTTACGTCACCGGCACCATTCAGATTCGACCCGATTACGGTCAAACTTAAATCCGATTACTTAACTACGTCAAAATATCGACAAGGGAGGTCACCTTTCACAAAACCATTAAATCATTAAAAAAACTTGACTTACTATTACTTATAAAATTTTTAAATCCTGTATGGAATCGTATAAGGTAAATTGATTTGATGTCGATATCGATGTCGGCATCGACAACTATGTTGATGTTAGGATATGCTAAAGACAAAGTAATTAAAGTACATTTTATACAGGTGTATACGGTCGAACTTTTGTGTAAAGGTGTGTGTGTGTAACTTATCTTCCGTAATAAGAAGGTTACACAGAAATTCATGTCCACCCGTCAATGACTTAAATTTACTTAAGTAAAACCCCTATACGTTTAACGTTAAATAAGACATGAGAAAGGACAAATCTGTGAAAAATTTACGATTGAATTTTAGAAAGAGGGTGTCATAGTGAAATCTTAAAGGTTCATCTGGTATACGTAGACAAAAAAAAAAAGGGATCATATATATAGAAAAACTTATGATCGAGGATCCTATAATAATTAAACCCCTTTATCTCAATAAGTTTCAATTTGTCTACAGTAAAAATAACATGAAGAGTCTTATAGTGTCTTCGATTACACATAAAATTGAGGATTTCTTCACCTATGAATATTAAAGTGTCGTAAAAGGTTTTAAATAAACTGAAGTTCTGGTAGAAAACGAAGGTCTCCAGTACAATACCCTGACGAGAAGACACTGTGTCTGAAAAACCATATTTTTGAATCGATCATTCTCTCGTGAGTAAGTACTGGAACATTGTTACTTCCCACCTTTTTTTCTTGAAAGGCGGTGATCTACAGTCAAGGAAAATTTTATCAGTGATAATGGAGTATTATTAGTAGACGTCCCTTGTAGGTGTCCCTTGTTTAATAGGGTAAAGCACTTGGATACATACTCAAGTGACATAACTTCTTCTGAAACGGGTGACGACATTGAAGATGGTCTGTTGGTTTACGTGTCTCGAGAGACTACAGTCCAGCAGTAGAGTAGAATGATCTGTTTCCCGTCGTGAATCAGAGACTCGCATTACACCAGGTAATTAATGTATCGCGGTCAACGAGTTCCTGTTCATTTCTTAGGGTGTAGAAAAAAAAAAAAAATTATATAGGAAGTACTTTTAAACGCCAGAACGTGTACGGTATCTTATTTTCCTTTACAGTATTTGAAGAAAGGAGGAAATATAAAAGACACTGAACTAAAGGAGTCTGAACATAACCATAAGATTGGAAAATTATTCTTTGATGTCTTCCTTAACCGTCTATGGACTCTCCCACCCTAACTGAACTATTTGTCTCTACGTCGACTACACTAAAAAGACCCCGTTTTCTAAAAGTCTTACCAAGAGTAGATACTATGTGTATAATTCAGTAGTGAATAAAGAGTAGTGTGAAGATTCAGTATTTTGATCCTAACCATATACCTTATTCATAGACGTTGTGAGGAGTCAGACGGAAAAATGAAGTGACATTTATACACCGAAAGGGCTGATTTCTCTTCCGTAGTATGTCTTCCTAAAGACAGAGGTTTTCCTCTTTAAGACTTGACTCGAAAAAAAAAAAAATGAAGGGTCTCAGTCTCTGTTATCTATAGTATCAACTATCTAAACTATTTACCTAGTGACGAAAAACTTCCATCTCCTTTCCGCGAACAAATCTGGCAACAGGTATCAAACATCGTTCGTTCCGAATGGACGGAAACTAATAATAGGATTCTCCAATCAGACTGGGATTGGGTTTTCTTCCTAACATTTTGTGTGTGCATAGTGGTCCACTTGTCTCTCGGTACCTCGCTCAAACCGGATTTGACAAAGTAAAATAAGATGAAAGACCGTTTCGTAATTAAACGAGGGAAGACGGAAAGTGATCTGGAAAAGACTCGCCGAGGACCCTTTAAAGAGTAATCGTCAAGGCTAGAAACAACGGGAGAGGACGAAACCGAGGTACTTACCACCACACAAACGACAGAGGTCCACTCACTCAAGTTCGGAAAGATCTTTCCGTAAAGACAAAAACTCTACCCTACACTATTCCTATTCAAATTCTTCTTTTCTTTATCACGGAGGTTTGGACAACAAAAATTTCACTGCGCGCTCTAACTTCAGAAGGAGTCGTGCAGGATAAGACAGGTAATCTCCCGTGACGAACAGACGAGTATCGGCAGAGACTTCGGTCCGTAGCTCCCAAAAAAACAAAAAACAAAACAAAACCTACATGCAGATATTGTTATCGTAAAATATAGATCATTATTTTAGAAACCAAAGAGATTTCTTTTCTACTGTTCTTTTTTTTCATTTCGTTATCTGTGTTCTTTAGTGGTAGGGTGGTAGACATAGGGAAAACAAAACAAAGTAGATCTTTAAGGAAAACTAAATTATACTACTTTTGGGTTAGTCTATTTATACTTATAAACCACACACACACATACAACAAACTGTCGTGTGTCCATTATTATCCTTGGATCTTGATTTAAGGGATGGTCGATATATATACCCCCGTGTCGACACGACTCAGCCTACAACGATAACAAAGAGGAGTTCCTTAGTATAAAACCGTCTATAAATATTTTTAGTTTTAAACTAAAGAGTATTACATGAGATGAAATTTTTCGTTTTGGATTCATTACTGGTAAACCACTTTTCTTCCACGTTCAAAAGAGAATCTAAAGACCTAAAAGGGGGAACCTTTACTAGTTAATATGTAAAAAGAGGGTAGTCCAATAAGATACAACGTAGGGCCCTCCCAGTGGAAGGTCTTTAGGAGAGGTACTAAGTGTAGGCCTTCGTGTGAGGAGACGGTCGACAATAACAAAACCATTACGTATAATTGTACACATAGATCTATATCGGAGTTTCCTGTCCAATCATTCCTCCTAAAGAAAGACAAGAGTAAGTAGAGATTTAACCGAGAGAAACATAGTACCACCTCAATCTCTCCGTCCTACGAAAGGTAACGAAGGGAAATAGATCATACGACACGACACGAATCAACGAGTCCACACAGGTTGAGAAACACTGGGGTACCTGACATCGGGAGGTCCGAGGAGACAAGTACCCCTAAGAGGTCCGTTCTTATGTCCTCACCCAAGGTACGGGAAGAGGTCCCCTAGAAGGGTTGGGTCCCTGACTTGGGTCCAGAGGGTGTAACATCCACCTAAGAAATGGTACACTCGGTAGTCCCTTCGGGTTCTTGGGACCTAACCCATCGGATAGGGAAGAGGTCCCCTAGAAGGGTTGGGTCCTTACCTTGGCCCCAGAGGACGTAACGTCCGTCTAAGAAGTAGTCAAGGCTACGTACAAACTACGAAACCTCGTTACTGGTTTAGTGAAGAGAAAGTTGAAACATTTTTAAACACTTTACCTTCCCTTTACTAATGGACCCGAAAACGTTTACTGAATCTCGGAAGCGTCTTTTACCAAATCTCATTTTTCAGGATTAAGATGAATAACTTTCACCTCGATTTTCGATGTCAGGGGTTTATAGGTCTACAGAGTAGTCTCCGGGGTATACTACTTTGTGTATGTCTAAATATCTTTTTCAGTTACTTTAGGATCTGTGACTTCACCAAGACACGAATTTTCACTCTGAAAACTCCCGTCGGATTTCCCTTTTTTATTTTCGTGGTGTTAAATTTGGCCTCGACATCCTAAGAAATACGTCTCTTTTCATAAATGTTTTACACCCTATGTCTTCTGATACATTCCACACGTTCAGAAGTTTAGGAGTAACCGTTGTAATATAAGGAAAAATAAATGATAAAACACTGTAAAAAGAGGCTACCTTAGACGACAGTCCTGGTGGTATCTCACGTAACTTTGTAGAAAAAAACAAAAAAAAAGGGTACTTAAAGTAAACAAAGTTTTACAGAGGAACTTTAAAGAAACAGTTCATACAAATGAGACACACCGTAGACCTTCAAATGCAGTGAAACCTTTGTCTTACATAAATAAACCACTTCTCCTAAAAAAAGGGAAATTCGAAGGCGATAGTCAGTACGGCAGGAACCATACACGTCGACCTCTCTGAACGATACGACTAGAGACGTGAAGTAAGAGAAGACACCAGAACTCCCAGTATGCACCGTCTGTGTACCCCTTTCCTTCACACCCCCTTTCTTTTCAGTACAAAACGTAAGTCCTCTGGTGTGTCAGTGGATCTTCACCGACAGTAAGGACATACACGTATCGGTCCTCGAGTGGTCTGTGGTAAGTGTCTCGAAAGACATTTAAAAACATAACCTATGTGAAAATTAAAAATAACAATAAATAATTGGTAGAGACGGGAGACCTAGAAATTTAAAACTCAATAACTCACAGGACACAAAATGAGAACCTTTTGTGTAAGAGAATTACTTTTTGTTGTTTTTTATTGTGTAGGTACATACACACATACATCCTCATTTCTCATTCTATATCGATCCTCCCATCAACTCATATCTAAAATTAGTGCTAGGATCAATTGGTCACTTTTATCAGTAAACCTTTTATGTTATTATGACATATCACTACAGTAACGAATAATAGTACAAACAAGGGAAAATTGAGTGACTCACACTAAAAAAAGAAGGAAGGGGGTCGTGGGAAACTGTTACTATTACGAGAAGAGACCTCTGGAGATGTCAGAAGACTTAAAGGAGTCAAAACGGTCCACCGAAAAATAACCCGACCGTCAACGACCCGACTAAATAGAAGCTATGTTTGCGGGTCTATACGTAGCAGGAAAGTTCCATTGGAGTCGTTAGAAGTACCCAAATGTATTTAGAAGGAGGATTATAGACCAGGAGAGAAACAGTATTGAACTACTACTCTTCGAACCCGTCTCCCGTCTTAGGAGATTTTATTTTGCAAATTGAGAACGTCCATTACGGAAGTATACCCTAAATAAAATCAAACCTTTTTACCAACTAATCGAACAAACACTACATGACTCGAAACATACAGCGTGAAAACTTTTCCTCATAATTATAATTTACCAGCAATGTAACTAAAAAGTAATTACACGGATTACTAGACTATGTAAGTT
The DNA here is from genome assembly GCA_006410555.1 of Capra ibex. Taxonomy (NCBI): domain Eukaryota; kingdom Metazoa; phylum Chordata; class Mammalia; order Artiodactyla; family Bovidae; genus Capra; species Capra ibex. The sequence goes on along the minus strand of SJYO01018169.1, from coordinate 47,435,276 downwards.
TTATGTCTGATGAGAAAATACGACTTATCAACACCTGTTAGTACGACTCTTTCTCACTCCGTCTATGTATACTTTAGTAGTGATTAATTATGAGATGTTTCCTTAATAACAATAAATTATTGATTTAGTACAGACTGAGAAACACTAGGGTACCTGACATCGGACGGTCCGAGGAGACAGGTACCCTAAAAGGTCCGTTCTTATGACCTCACCCTATGGTAAAGGAAGAGGTCTCCCAGAAGTTTTTGGTCCCTAGTTTTGATAAAGAGAACGTAGAGGACGTAACCGTCCGGTTAATAAATGGTGATCGTAATGATCCCTTCGGAGATTTTTCCTACGACGAAAAGTTTTTTCCGTAAAACTCATAAGAACTTACAATACTGAACATTGTAACCGGGAAAAGACGTAGTACGTGAGGTCTTCATTATCTCTACATTTTATGAATTCTTTCACTTCTACAGACTTAAATGGTGAATTATCTTGTAGGTAAATGGTATTGCTACGTAAAGGAAAACCCTTCCGACTACTTATACGAAGAGTAGAGGAAGTCGGAACTTACAAGTACCAAACTAAACTTGAGTGATACATAAACGAAAATTCTTTATTGTGTCTATTACAACAGGTAGTACAACAGTCGTAAAAAAAGATTAATATAAGTAATGGATTACGACCGCTGTAGAAATAATCACCAACTTATCCTCAACCGGATAAAATAGGGACAGTGAAGTATAACACTTAGAGGTTGTCTTTTAGTTATACGTGACTTTCCGAAATTGTACATTGTTCGTCGGACACGAGAACCGAGATGTAATTTCACCTAAGATTAGTATTAATAGTTTCCTCGTTAGAAAATGCTAGTCTTTGTATTTAGTATTACCATGAATCGATCATTTTATTAGGTTTGTCTTGCAGAGACTACTTTGTATGAATAAATAGGAATCTAAAACAAGATGGGTTTCTAAATCAAAAATTAAATTTCCTCACAAAAGTTTAGTCATAGACGAGACACGGGATGAGTTCTCTAAAAGCATCCTTCCATTCACCCTACCACGGACAGTGGACCAGCGCACTAGTTTCACATAGTGGACTAGAGTACTGACGTCACGAGTTGAGCCTAGATGGAAGACAGAGGATTCGGTACGAACTTCACCAAAAGAAAAAGCGATACAAGGTCCACGGCGACAAGTAGGGTCGAAACAAAAGGAAGTGCACAGAGAAGTACCACCGGGAAAGGGAAATAAGTCTAGGTAAATCATGTCCCTAGCCGAAGTAGTAGTGAGACTGACCCTAAGGACGGATGATAGAGAAATAATATACCCTGTTCTTTGGGTTCACCAAGTCTTCTTACAGTCCATTCTAAAAATTCGTCAAAATCCTGGAAACTCTCTGACACAACATCTTTCGGGTAGAGACACATGTATATACTATGTATGGAATTTCAGACTTTTATGGTGAACCCTTTGACGATTAAACTTATATAATGACGTAAGATTACTCTTGAACTTCTTCTTTTCCGTCCTTCTTAAAAATCCCATCTCAGTGACTTAGGAAACTCCCATAAATCAAACTAAAAGAAATTAGTGAAGAATCTTCTTGTTTAAAAACATATCTTAAAAATATTCGTCATGATATTTGGATTAAAAAGATGACTTAGGGAGTGAATGGATTAACAAAAATAGGACCCGACTTACGTGAAATAACTAAGACATACCATTGTGTGATGAATTACTCACCACACTCTAAACCACCCTCCAGTACATCTCAGACTTTTCAAGAGTTCATAGTACTAAAGAAAATAATATTATAACGGGTTGACCACTTAGTACCTCTTAGTATCCTTGTTGTTCTTATTAGTTCTTTTCTTCTCGTCAACTGTTAATGACTCATTAAAGATACACAATTGTATGTCTATATATTGGTATAAATTAGGTATTGGTATATATATTGGTATAAATTAGGAATGTAGTTGAAAGACTCGATCTTTTTTTAATAGGTATAAAATATCTAAAACTCAATACCATACCTTCTTAGGTATATTGAACAAGGTTCAGTACTTCTATAATTCATCCTCTGGATCTTAAGGGTGAACCCGTCTAAACGTGGAAGGTTTTCAGTAGGACTACTCTCCCTGTTTCTCTTACCTTGTCTCTCGTACTCCGACTTCTGTAAGAGTTCTTATCACTAATCACCAATAGTGTCATTAGGACTGTCTTGACTCCTTTCAAACTTATGTCCACTACAACCGTCCCAGGTCTCCTTTTACTTTCTATAATTTCTACTTTTTAGTCGTCTCGAACCACTGGTCCACACAACTCCCTCCTCTTTTATATCATTTAGTCATCCATCCTTCTCATGAATCCTTATCGGAGACGGTTTTCGGTAGTTTTCGGACTGGGAGGCAGTCCCCGACCCTCTAAGAGAGAGTGTAGTGGCAGAGAAAGTAAGGAGGTGTTCTAGGTACACACTTAAACAACTAAAGATATGGGTCTACCCTGTCGGTCTTACGTCCTTCTACATCGTAAAAAATTTTGTAAATAAAGAAAAACTGACTTCCTATTAACGAGAGGCTATAACATGACCAAACACGGTATCTAGCTGTCCTTAGTCAGTACAACATGCAATTCATGTGTGTACGGGAGAAGGAGAACTTGGAGGGGGTAGAGAAGGGTGGGGAGATCCAACAATGTCTCAGGATGAAACTCAAGAGACTTAGTGTGTCGTTTAAGAAAGACCGGTAGATAAAATGTATACCATCACATATACAAAGGTACAATAAGTGGACCCTAAACTTCGGTATCGACGACCTGAAGTTTAAGTACAAGAAAAATATGACTCACGGACCCCCTTCTCTCTTTCTTCATTTTTTTATATAGGTCTCCTCGTTTACACAAGAACGACCACTCAAATCTTTAGGAGAAAACAAGAAGAGTAAGTAAAATTAAATGAATGAAATGGTAGTAATTAAAAAATTTCGGATCACTTTTCAAGTCCCTCGCAAGACCATTTTAATAATTATTTATTACAGTCACAATGATTTATATTTTTTTGTTTGTTGTTGAAACACATGTAAAACGTAGAGATGACACGACGTGTTTGAGTAAATCTTCGATCAGGAAATTGTATCTGAAGTCGATGATGGAAAATAATCGAACCCTAAACTATAGAAATCTGGAATATGATGATAAATATGGACGTAAAATAAAGGATCGATCGTTGTAAGAAGGGGTTTCTTCACAATGATATTTTCAATCCAAGAAGTCGCGATTGTGTCCTTGTGACTAACGGATCGTCATATAAATTAGGAACAAAGTCACCAGTCTAGTGTAATCAAAAGACATCTTATCAAAATCATTTGAAAAGAGACGACCTCCGTCATTTATATCTCAAAAAAAGACTTTTTTTTTTTTTAGGTTCAGGACAATGTGTTATAAATGGTAATCCTAACGAACAATAATTAAAAGTCTCATCTACTCATAAATGGTGACCCTCCAGAAACAGGTAAAGTCTTATTGATCGATTTCTGTTAATTTTAGGGACTTGTGTACCTTTTGGAACTCTTAAAATCCTTCTCGTCCAACGGAATCTCAACTTGTTACTCTCTCTAATGTACTCTCTTCCTCAAGGAAAACGAAAGGGATAACTTATTCGTAAAACAGGGAGGACAAACATCAATCGGTTTTGCGATTGTTTCGAAAGGAAGACGATTGTACACGTATAAAAGAAAGTAAAGAAACGACCACGTATAATTGATGACTAAAAGGATGAACGAGGAAGAAACTACAAAAAGGCACGAGTACATTAAAACTTCAAAAGACAATAAACAGACAGAGCTTATCGCAAAACTTGTAGAGGTTCCTGAGATTTACATCACAATCGGTAAACACTTTCATCGTCGTTCATCAACAGGGTATTACCAATAAACCAAGAGTTGTTGCAGTAACTCAGAATGGTCCCTCGCACCGTTTAGACGGAGATTTGACGCTAGTAACATTGGGAAATTGAAATATCAACGGAACTTTCACTCAGACGTTTTTCGTTGTTAGGAGGCATTAAATCAAACTAAAAGGAGAATCCGTCGTAAGAATAACATTTTATTTCTTTCAAGTATTATAAATAACGTCGACATCGTTCATAAAAGGATCGGAAACCGGTTTTGTTTTGTGTGTGTGTCTGTTGTGTCGTCTCAGACTTGGTGACAGAGTGGAGGAGAGGGTTGACAAAGACAAACCCCGCTCTCTTTGAGTCACACTTGAGGTTCCGGTCTCTCGGAGACGAACCACGGGACACATGTCTAAGTTGTAGTCTAACAAGACAACCCCTTGTAAGAAATCGGAACTATGGTATAAAAGTGGGTTTATACGTACTTGTCTAATCGGGACACTTTACTATCAAATAGTTTTGTGTAGAATGGCTCCTACGAAGTAACTTTTTTTTCTTTTTCTCCAGTGGTCTTGTCGTAAGTCTTTTGTCCCTCTATCTGACGACTCAAGTCTATCGGTCCCTTGAAGTCTTGACCTCCTCGACTCAAAGTCTCTAAACTACATAAAGACACCGGTGTCCTACGGTCATAACTTGGTGCAAAGTAAATCACAAGGACCCTACTCTTCTTTTTTTTGCACGAGAATTCCCTTGTCAGTCTACACGTCTCTCGAAAAAAGGTGGTAGACACTGCCTCACAAATTAAAAAGACTTAGAAATAAATAAATAAATGTCTCTGTACTCGAAGAGTGGGTTCCTTTTTCCTTGTCTATGGGGTGGCTACATCACTTTAAGTACCTCGATCGATCTCGGTTGTTTGTGGTCGGTCCGAAGGGGTGTCGGGAAAATGAACCGACGGAGATAGTCAGTTTGGAGTAGGGTCGACTCTGACTTACCCTACTGACCTTCGACTACGAAGACCGAGGCCCGCACTACACCTCCTGTCGACATAAATTTGTCTTAGAACTCAATATCTCCCAGTGTGACCCGTCGTGGTCGTCTCACTGACATCAGGCAGCACTACCTGTCACTAAAACGTTTTAGTCTCAGGATTCTCGTATCAGACGTATGTCACACAACACTAGTCAAACAAATACCATAAAGTGACTTTCGACGATGTACGTAAACTGTCTGAGAAGTACTTTAGACGTCACGTTCGAAAAGTTACTCAAATTCGGACAGATGTAAAGAATCCTCCAGTTTAGTAGAAGTGACATTCCCACTTTACTTCGGTCCGGACACTTTCCCAAAACTTCCGAAAAGTTTTTTTGTATTTATGACAATAAGAATAATACTAAAGACCCTTTCGAACCAAAATACGGTTATGAAGTTATCCGAATAAGTGTAAACCGACATCGAGGATACGAACATGGTCCGTACTAACCCATTTAGTCTAAACGTCCCAGTCTTCAACAAAGTAGACTAAAGTCTTTGTTAATGACTTGTACTTTCCGTTTCGATTTTTAGGATGTTAACGACAAACCGAAATGTATTGATTTTTATAGTTTACGTCTGAGTCACCGAGTTGAAATAAATTTCTTTATAACACCCTGACTAAATAGGGCTTTCGGTTTCTGGAATATACCCATCCCTACGTCAACCTCCGGTGACCGGACGTCGAAAGGACCTGTTAGTTGTTCAAATACAACGGACACAAAGACCATTGAATAGGTTCTTTAGTAACGGATCTGGTTATAGTTCCTAGAAAGGGGGATACAAAAGAAGATCCTCAAAATACAAAAGTCTAGAATTTAAATTAAGAACCTAGATACAATTCAATTAGAAACACTCACCATAATCCATATTCAATTCAAAGTATAATGAAAAAACAAATAAAAAAACCATATATATATCAAAAGGGTTTATGTAAATAACTTCTTTGACAGGCAAGAGATACCACACAAGAACCGGAAGAACAGTTTTTAATCAACCGACATATGTATCCTCAAATACATACCTGAGAAGTAAGACAAGGTGACTAGACATCCGGACAAAAATACTGTTGTGGTATGAGAAAACTAACGAGACAAATATTATACCGAACTATATATTAGTTCATAACATTACGGAGGTTGAGAGAGGAATAGAAAATCCTAATGAAACACCAAGATTCGTTTAAAATCCTATCAAAAAAAAAAAAAAAAGGACACTTTTTATAGTCACCTTAACACTAACCCTAACGTAACTTAGAGATCTAATGAACCCAATACACCTGTAAAGGGGTTATACTGGAGGAGAGTTGGATATTTGTGTCCTATAGAAAGGTAACCAAACGGAAGAAGTGAAAGAAAGTAATCAGAACATCAAAAATCACATGTCTAGAAAGTGGAGGAACCAAAATAGATAAGGATCCACAAAATTAAAAACTATGTCAACAGTCACTCAAACGAAAGATTAAAGAGAAAGTCGATTAACTAACAATTACATACTTTTACGTTGACTAAAGATACTTAAAATGACGTTAAGTAAATAATCAAGGTTATCNTGGTATGAGAAAACTAACGAGATAAATATTATACCGAACTATATATTAGTTCATAATATTACGGAGGTTGAGAGAGGAATAGAAAATCCTAATGAAACACCAAGATTCGTTTAAAATCCTATCAAAAAAAAAAAAAAGGACACTTTTTATAGCCACCTTAACACTAACCCTAACGTAACTTAGAGATCTAATAAACCCAATACACCTGTAAAGGAGTTATACTGGAGGAGAGTTGGATATTTGTGTCCTATAGAAAGGTAACCAAACGGAAGAAGTGAAAGAAAGTAATCAGAACATCAAAAATCACATGTCTAGAAAGTGGAGGAACCAAAATAGATAAGGATCCACAAAATTAAAAACTATGTCAACAGTCACTCAAACGAAAGATTAAAGAGAAAGTCGATTAACTAACAATTACATACTTTTACGTTGACTAAAGATACTTAAAATGACGTTAAGTAAATAATCAAGGTTATCGAAAAATGACCAAAACCCCCTAAGGATATATATTCTAGTACAACAGACACTTGTCTCTAATCAAATGAAGAATCAAAAACTGTACCTGTGGAAAATAAATAAAAAGACGGATTAACGAGACCGACGACGACGACGATTCAGCGAAGTCAGCACAAACTGAGACACGCTGGGGTATCTGCCGTCGGGTGGTCCGAGGGGGCAGGGACCCTAAGAGGTCCGTTCTTGTGACCTCACCCAACGGTAACGGAAGAGGTTACGTACTCTCACTTTTCACTTTCACTTCAGCGAGTCAACACAGGCTGAGGATCGTTAGGGTACCTGACGTCGGATGGTCCGAGGAGGCAGGTACCCTAAAAGGTCCGTTCTCATGACCTCACCCCACGGTAAAAGAAGAGGCTTAACGAGACCGATCTTGAAAGTAATGATATAACTTACGTAGGAACGTAAGGTCTCTATTTAGGGGGAACTAGAACCACTTACTAGGTAAATTACACAACAACTTAAACCTAACGATTATAAAACAACTCTTCAAAATGTAGACATAAGTGGTCTTTATAAACAGACATTACAAGAAAAGAAGTCACAGAAACAGACATGAATCAAAGTCCCATTAACACGAGTGAGTCAACACAGGCAGAGAAACGTTAGGAAACCTGACATCGAGAGGTTCGAGGAGGCTTGTATCTTAAGAAGTCCTTCTTACGACCTTACTCGACAGTAAAAGAGGAGGTTCCCTAGAAGGACTGGGTCCCAAGTTTGGACGTAGAGAGTGTAACGTCTGTCTAAAAAATGGTGACTCGGTAGTCCCTTCGGGCAGTCCCTTCGGGTAGTCCCTTCGGGCAGTACCGTTACGACCGAAGTATTTTACAAGCCTTCACAAGGGAGAAGAAGTATAAAAGTACAATAACTAAACACATAAAAACAGAGTAGAATTTCTTGAGGAAAATCCTAAAGAATATCCCGTACAGACTACCGATGTTTAAGGGAGTCGAAAACAACCAGACCCTTTCAGAAATAGAGAGGAAGTAAAGAAGTACTATCGAAAAGACCCATTTCATAAGAACCACCATCAAACAAACAAACAAACTAAAAAAAGGAGACTTATAAAACCTATATATTAGGGTAAGAGAGGACCCTAGGGTTAGGGTTAGAGGCATTCTAAAGACGACTATTCAAACGACTATCAGTATAGTTCTAAGGAAGTATACACTACTAAGAAAGAACAGAACGACGAAAGTTCTAAAAGAGACACAGGGACTAAAAACTCTCGAAGTGATGTTACGTAGGTTATTTCTAGAGAAACCCAACTTAGACAAACCTTTAGAAACTTGAAGAGTGTGGTTATACCGGTATAGAGAGGGGTCTAAACTTTCAAAAGTGGTAATATAAAAATTTATTTTAAAAACGTAGAGGAAGAGAAGAAGGCCCTAAGGGTTTTATACCTATAAGAAAGAAATCTAGTACAAGGCGTCAACTATTTCCGAACGAAGAAAAAATAAAATTAAAGAAATAAGAGGAGACTGACCTATTATGGTTCTCTAGACAGAACTTCGGGTGTCAAAGAAAACTCGGATGTACAACTTCGATAGTGTAAAAAGTAAAGTACATAAAATATGAGGTCTTAAAGAACTAAAAAATTTACTAAAGATAAACAACTTAAGGAGTAAGAGAAGTACCTGATAAGAACTCAAGTAACTGAACAGACACAAGAGAGTATATAGTGAGCCGAAGAAAGTTTAGTAATGAAAGTCAAAAAACAAAAAAAAAAAAGTCAAACGAGTGTCTGGAGGTAAATGAACCCCAGTCAATGACCTCATCATGACGCAATAAAACTACCACAGTATAAAGGAAGTATAAAGACTACCCAAACAAGACTACAAATACGGAAACTCCACTTCAGTGGAGAAGACCGGAAAAGTCTGACCGAAGTCATCCCTTTCGGAAAGGGGACCTCCACCGACACTCTCGTGAACGACCCACTCTACGTCACAGAAGCCAAGGACTCCTCCGTGTCACTAAGTCGGAGGTACGATGGGGTGACCGACTAGAACCGGTCTTATCCCCTAGAAAATACGGATTCCGATGTCTCCTGTCCGTCGTCTACCCCGATAATCATAGAAGTCTCAGACTCCAACGAGAAACGGATATACCTCGCCAGATCAACTCCTCTGGGAGAACCACGAACCAGACTACACGACTGAGCGTCTCGATATAACCTTGACCCCAGTATCCTGGTCCGTGTGCACCTTGATGATGTCACGGTCCCGGGACCTCGAATCCGTGTCAACGACGCCCGTACCGTGTCCACAGATCCCACAGCTGTACACGTATATCGAATACCTTGACTATGAACCCAAAGTGGGCGAGAGACGACACTGAACACTCCTCCCCTCACCTATTCCGTCACTGTTCCCGGGACCCTACTATTCCACGAGACCACCGAACCCGAGTCTTCCGTCCTACGTCATCATCACGTCGGAACCTTACCATCCAATTTCAGAGTTCAGACGGGGGTGGGGAGGGGTGGTACGTCTCGTGAGTGTCCTACCGTCACCATGTGGGGGTCACCAACAAACAATCTCGATACATAACTCTGAGACCCCTTGACCCGTGTCCCGCACCATCGTTCCGGGACCGTCGTTGTCGAGTCTCGGAGTTGGACCGAACCCTCCAAGTCCCGTCACCATCGGACCAGGGTCAGAACTACCCAGTCTCGGGACTGGACTTTGGACTACCCATCGGGGGACCGTCACTACCAAGTTCTCGGAGTTAGACCCTATCCCCACTTCGAGTCCCATGGCCGTCGGATCAGGGTCGTTACTACCTAGACTCGGAATTGGGGGGACGGACGGTTCCGTCCCGAGTCCTGTCCTTCTAACGGAACCATTACCACCTCGTTTCGGGATTGGACCCTGACCCCACCCGTTTCTTGACACCGCCGAGACCAGAGTATACCCCTCCACACGATACCATGGTCAGACACTCTCACCCCGTGTCGTTGTTGACCCTGGGAACTCCCGTCCAGAGTGGAACCGTTGTCGAGGTCGGAGACCCTCATCTAGGTCTCGGGTCTCGGAACTATGATGTCTGACGAGGTAGTCGATCCCAGTCGTAGCGACTTCTGACTCTATGGGAACATGGGTTTCGACGATTGTGGGTGCTACCACTCCGAACGACTTCGGGAAGACGAGAGGAAGAGGAGTACACCACTAGAAGGAGACGTTCCTAAGGAAGGCCACGAATCGTCAAGGGAGGTCCCTCTACCCTATTACCCTCGTTTTACGAAGGAAATAAAAGGATACACCGGTAGGAACTAAAAACTCGAGCGGAACAAAAAACGATGACGAAGACATAACAGATCTCGAAACGGACTCTACAAAAGAAGGTAAACATAGACAAATAACAAGAACCAAAAGAGAAAAACAAACGAACCAAATCTCCCTCTTCTATTCGTAGGGACGGGAGACAGAACGACTACAGTAAGGGTCCAGGAAGTAAGATAACTACTTCGTTTACTCCGGGATGGATCCTCTATTATATAAACGAGTTATTATATGATGTTCAACTCTGACCTTTAATATAAGACTAAAACGACGTCTTAACCTACATGAGAACATCCACGTTTTTGTTGTTTGGTTAAAATCTGAATTCTACTTCACATCAAAACTTGTAATTAAATATGGAACCAGGATAACAGAGTTTCTAAAAGTCGGTAAAATAAGTACCAAGTACTTATTTTCAGAAATAGACTTTTGTTTTATAATTACATGAGAACGACTCTTCGGTAGTATCCTTCAATGTCTCCACTGTACATTTAATTAACTCGTACTATCCTAAGATTACTTTATTTATAAAGAACTTTCACGAGTTATAAGTTGGGGTTTATTGAACGTAAAACAACAAATATACATAAAGACTATAGACACGTAAAATTTAAAGAGAAGAAATAAAGAAACATCTGTAATATTGGTCTTGTAATGTTTATTATGACCTTCAACACGGTCTTCTTCTAACGGTATTTAATACTTAATTACGTAAACTTTAGAACCGTAAGTTAGGAACCGAAACAAAGACGGGTTTCCGACTTTGTTTGTTTGTTTTTCCTAGAAGTGAGGTAAAATACTTTTAGGTCTCCTAACGTTGAAACCCCTACCTGATTTCCTTAACCAATAAAGATAAATTAAAAGGTCACAAAAGTTTCACCAATGATTCTTTAAATCAATAATGAGGTACATCAAGATCTTTCGACTATACGTCTATATGGTATTCAAGTATGCTAGTAACTCAAGGGATATGGATGGACAACTTCAATCCCTTTTCCGATATCTTACATATTAATGATATCAGTAGAAACAGACATTCTATAGAATACCGATTCTTGGAAGTTTGACTTCTGACTCTACAAAAGACGTATCTTCCCAAAACATTTTTGTTAAAAATATACGACATCTACTGACATGACACTTTTAACAAAGATGAGAAAACCCATTTCTTTTCACACACGGTAGTAATACCTGTCACCTTTCTTTAAATAAAATGTATCCGTATCGTACCGAAGGGTATCTATGGTTGAATCTATAGGAAGTACCAAATTACCTAATATAGGTCTTGTAAAACTTGTTTCTTGTCTCTCCCATACGGATTAAAATTACTTAGGTAATTTCTTCTCGAAGATCCCCAATAACAAATCCTCCGTTTAAGTCCTTAATACAAATTCGTTTTTTTATAGGAACTCTTATAATACAATCCTAAAAAAATAAGTAAGTAATAGTCCTTCGAGATACCTATGTACGGTAAAACAAAAGTACCATCGGATTAACTAGCCCTCTCCTACATCGTGGAAAGAATCTCATTTCGTTATCAGTCAAACCATAATTTAAGAGAATTCGTGTCAGTACACAAAGTGATTATTAAATAAGAAACTATTTAAATAGATTTATACACGTAAAATCTAGAAGTTTAATTGTTATAGTTGTCTTCTGTCTTTAGTGGTTCTCTCTTTTACAGGTTTTACATAACGGGTATAGATATCAAGATATATATGTAACAGTCACTAAGACTTATTATAAAGTTAAAGTATCGACCAAAATGTACCACTACTTAAAACTGTCAAAAATGTAAAAGAGAAACCCGTTTTGACGGGTCTAGTTAATCCTTTTCTGTACGTCCTCCGAACACAAGTCAGGGACCCAACCCTTCTAGGGGACTTCTTCCTTTGCCTTTGGGTGAGATCCTCAGAACGGACCCTTTAGGGTGTCTGTCTCCTCGGACCGTCCGATGTCAGGTACCCCAGAGTTTCCCAACCTACACTGTCGTACGTACGTACGATTCCTTCTTTACAGCGACGATTTATTCTAAATGTTAACTACAAAGATTTTTTCTTAAAGTAAAGACGTAAATCCTAACCAGTCATCAGAGTCACTAGAGAAGTGGAATTAATAGTAAGTTGAACACTTTCTCTATTGCTTATTGTTTAAGTGACTTTCTTTGACGTACGTCACACATATAAGTCTGTCCATAATAATACGATCCAAATCTTTTGTAACGCCTTAAAAGTTTATTCTTATTACATTACTTTAAAGAATTGAGAATGAATTCAGAACCTAACTTATCAGTGTCGATCTTATAAAAGGTAAGAAATTAAAAACAGGTAAACTTTTTTTCTAAAAACCTTTTTAATATGACTAATTTTAATCATTGTCTATAACTCAAGTATCCGTCAACTATTATTAAACTCCGTTAATGTTAAGGAATTGAAAGTCAATTAATTAAAGTTAAAGTTTAAAATTAATTAATTTAAAGTTAAATTATATATAGACTCTAACTTTAAAAACGGGTTTGGATCACAAACCCAGAAATTTACTTAAATATTTGTAAGGAAGGAAAAGAGAATGGTACCCAAGAATTTTAACCTATACTTTAAATATGAAGAATATAGGTAAACAGATGCAGAGAAGGGTGATTTATCAACGATTTTCATTTTTGTTTAAAGAACATATGATAAAAAAGATCAGATCCGGGTATATTAGATTTGGTCGTTTGAGAAAAAAAAAAAGGTAACTCCTTTTTTTCGTAGTACCTTTAAAACATATGAAGACCTAATAAGGACACCTCTTCCGTTACCGTGGGGTGAGGTCATGAGAACGGACCTTTTAGGGGACCTGTCTCCTCGACCAATTACACGAATATATTTGTCACTGTCTATCCAGAGGAGTAAAACAAAAAAGAAATCAAAACCAAGATCTAAAAGAAAATTTCCTGAAGGGACCACTGAGTCTACCATTTCGCAGACGGATATTACACCCTCTGGGTCCAAGCTAAAGACCCAACCCTTCTAGGAGACCTCTTCCTTTACCGTTGGGTGAGGTCATGAGAACGGACCTCTTAGGGTACCTACCTCCTCGGACCACCCGATGTCAGGTACCCCAGCGTTTCTCAGCCTGTGTTGACTCGCTGAAGTGAAAGTGAAAGAGAAAATTTATATAGTAATATGTTTAACTAATCTAATATGTAATAAATGTAGTAAAATTTTTTACTAAAATAGTAACAATTTAAATATTAACATTACTGTAAATTAAAAAATTAAAAAAAAATTAAAATAAAAAAATGAAATGTTATGACATAACCAAAACGGTATGTCTACCTTTTAGTCAATCGTTAAAAAAAATTTAACTACTAATTAAACATAAAGATGAATAAGAATTCTATGTAGTACTGTTCTGTGTCCGGAAAACATTAGTAAGTAAATTATAAGTGTTGTAAATAAACCTTACCAAAATACAGTTCGTCTAAGATCAAACTTTTGAGGGGATGTGTGAAAAAACATATACACATAAAAATATGATTTATTAAAAAAGAGTATAGAAATCCTTTTAAAAAAGAGTATATATAAAAAATATATAACTTGAAAACGTACACTATATAAACATGATTACATGTAAAAGTTTACAAATCTATGTAAAATAGTCAAATAATATTACGTTTTTCATATTCATCGGTCATATCAAATGTCGTCGATTATATTGTAAAAGTTTACAAGACGGAAAAACCTTGTATCTAAGAGTTCACAAATTAATACTTAATTTATCTGGATCATTACTGAAGGTTTCGAGTTCGTCAGACTATCTGCTTTACCTTACTGAGAGGAGTGTGTTAATACTTATAAAGTCATTTTCAAAAACTGGAGGAAATTTTTTATAACCTAATAAAAAGACTCTAAAAAAAGAAAATACATTACTTCTTTTAACTGGTAATATTTACCACAGAACCAGTCGATCTTCATTTGAGGGAAGAACAGAAAGTAATCCTCTAATTTCTAAATAGAATCTTTTATACCGGTTTGTATTTGTCATCCACACATATATGTGTGTAAACGTATGCATGAACATGACATAGATAGGGTGAACACTCCACGTTTTAATCCCGTCTCATAATCCAATGTAATCGTCAAGTACCGCCAAAGAGATTGTGATTCTATTATATGCAACTTCGTTCAAAGATCTGACAAAACACACAGACCATGTCAACGAAGGGGTGACGATAAACTATATAGTTGTTTACCAATTGTACTCATTTTAATGTATTGAGTTATCTTAAGATACAACTTGACTTAGTCAGAAGTCCTTTGAGTAATAGAGATCATAAACTCTACATACATTACCATTGACTTTTTCCCACGTGGAAACTGGACATCGACTAAAGAATGTCAGTTCCTTACCCAATACTTTTCTATCTTTGACTATCTCTCATCGTCCTTTACTTTCTATCATACACTAACCTCCATCGTTATAAAACCGGATTGTAATACGTTATATCAGTCTCTTTAAACATTTTTAATTGACGACATGTGTCTATAGGGGGTTTCGATTACTTTACATTACAAGTCGAGGACAGTGAATCTGTACGGAAACAATCCCAGGACATAGAGTAAAACGTAATCCTTCAAACATAATGAAAAGAACTTCTTCTAACCGTTTTAATATATAAATAAAGACCGGGATGTTTTAGGCGTAGACAGGGACACTCTTTCTTGTTCCCTAAGAGTAATGAATAAGATGATCTTTATTCGTACCCTATAAACAACTATATAAAAATTCCTTATATCAACACTCAATTAACTTAATAGAGAAACATTGATATCTCACCGAAAGAGGATTATGCATAACATACATTATATATTACTCTCTCAACGTGAAAACTGTATAAAATACACAGTCAAGACTTACTATCCTTTTGTTACTTACTCTAAAATTAACATCGAGAAAAAGAATCAAACCTTTCTTTATACCTTTACAAACTCTAAACTTACGTCTACTCAGTTCTTTAAACTAAAAGCAATTTGGGGCGAAGTAAAATGGGACGCATTATACGACATACAACCATAGCTAGTACAAATGTCTCGATGTAAAGGACTGAAAGGATTGGTAAGTTTCAGTCCTTAGTTTCGTACAGTAACACATTGACTACTCTTCGAGTGCCACCTACATTTAATCTCATCTATTACTCAGTAAAACTGTCAAAGACAAATGTAATAAATATATATTTTATTAATAATCCCGAAGGGACCACCGAGTCACTATTTCTTAGATAGACGTTACGTCGTCTACATCCACCAAACTAGGGACCCAGTCCTTTTAGGGGACCTCCTCCCGGACCGTTGGGTGAGGTCATAAGAACGACCCTTTTAGGGTACCTGTCTCAAATAATGGATATTTACACAAAATCCAATTAAAAGACAATTTGATAAAAATTACATAGAGAGATATATTATGTATTTTCACATTGGAGATCCATAATAATCATGACATGAATTCTTCTATAAATTATCGGTTAAAACTCTCTATTAGAAAAGAAGAAAAACAACGTAAATGTTTAATCAACCGTAGATTTTTATTTACGAACCAGATAAAAATCTAGACTATGTTTAAGTGTTTCCACAAGTAGTACCAGAGTGTCGTTCAAGTAGTTAAAAGGTATACAACACTCTATAACAGTGGAGTAGTCCTATTCACTATAAAAACTTCGTAAAGAGACGAGGAAAATCAATTAGTTACTAAGAGAAATAAAAATAAAACTGTTCAATAAAAGTTTTATTCTCACTCGAAATTAAATTAAAATACATCAATGAACTATAAGAATCGTACTTTGATGGTGAAGCCAATCAACATCCATGAATCCTCAGGGGGCGGTGGAAGAGAAACAATGGTAACCGAAATTTTATAACTACCTCCTACCAATGTCAGGGGTTTATCAATAGACAATGGACACACACAAAACCGATGAACCTGGTTCCCATGTAAATATCATAGTTATTGACGGAATTGTCAAAACATCTATTGTTAGAGAGTTCTTTCTCTTTGACACCTTGTAATCTATGGACCCTCGGGTATGTCTACCTACGTGACCAAACTTTCACTCGTAAGTAAAAAGGGAGTTGTCTGTGTGATGACTAAAATAAAAATTTTCATACCGAAAGTTTACTTAATTAAAAGAACCATCTTCTAAACGAAGGACTCAGGATCGTTCCTGAGAACAATGGAGAACAACTTCGGAGATTTCCCGCACAACTTTCGATCTCTCTCTTCTTTTTTTTCTGGTTGCGTGTTAACAAATAGAGTAAACGTCATCACTGACATAGACTCATGAAACACGTTGTCCCATAAAACGTGTCGTAGAACACCCTTTTGTCAAATCCGGAAACCTACAATGTCGACACCTCGACCAACCCAAACTCTCCGGACTGAATTTACTCCTAACACTTCAATCTGAGTCGAATAAAGATGACTAATCGTAAGAAGACACGTGTGAACCTTTGTGTAAGTGTCACGTGATTCTTACGCTGCGTCATGCCAAGGGACCAAACTCAAACTTGACAGAATAAAATTTCCTAAAGACTTAATAAAAAAGGGAATGTAAAGAGAAAGTAAGGTTTAGAATTGAGTGACCGATTACCTGATATTTCATTTTTTATGAAACCTTTTCATTTTGTGTCTAACAAAGTTTACTTACATACTAATATTATCTTATCTTTAATAGATGTAATTTGATGACACATACAGTCAATGAAGTTTGTGATGGTGTGTCGTGAAAAATTAACGAGACCTTCGTCAATATATATATATATTGATACCAAAAGTGTGTTTGGTGTTCTTGGGAAGTTTCTAAAATTCACCAGATCTCAAGAAAGAAAGAAAGAAAGAAAAAAAAAAAAATTTCGGACCCTAATAAAACTAGGAGAAAAACCTCTTTAAAAAATAGCTTACCAAAAGGGAACACTTACAATAATGATGACAATATTTAGATCTTGATTCGATAACTACGAAGATAGAACTTTTGTCCCAAGTAGAAAACTGTTATAGGTACAAGATTCTTACCGTATAGTGAGATGAGAACGAATAACACTTGTGTCCGTAAACGGGGTTTAAAAATAGAAAAACATCTACCTAATATCGTGATATCATTACTTAAAAGTCACCATGGAGAGTCATAAACCCCTTGAAACGTTTGTATTCGTAACCTACACAATTTTTTCTTGTTTTGTGTTTTTGTAGCGAATAATGGTTCATTACGTCACAGAAGAGAATCCCACCTGTTTACACCACATCTTAACAAAGTGACTACGATGTACAACTAATGGACGTCAAAATATTATTCATGTTCAGTGTTTCTCCTTTTTGTTTCCTGAAGAACATGACCTACGAAACTCTTGAATTAAAAAGGATCAAACGATAGTCTCAAAACTACGACCCAAAACAACGCGAACCAAAAATCAAAAGTATCCCATATAATCTACCATCGTTACGTGACCCTCTCCACCAAAAATGCATAACTGAGTCTTAAGTAAAGTAAAACTTAGAAAGTACAACAGAAAACATACATATTGACATAACTGGGATATTTTTTACCCAAATCACTCAAAACACAAGTCTAAACTGGACTATTGTTATTAAAGAAAAAGTTGATAGTTCCCTGTTTTTTATAGGTATACATAACCATACCAGTAATTGTATAATAATCCATGATATACACTTACATAAATTTACGAAAAATATCAGAGACCGTTCTTAGTAATTAAACGTGGTTCCCTTAGTTAAATCGGGTCACCCTTTTCTCAAGTCAATGGGACCTCCCGACACAGCCGTCGACAGAGAAACTGGACCGAATCTAACATTACTTATCTGGTCGGCCGGTCGGATTAGGTAATTGAGCCCAGACCTTACATAAGGGGTTCTGGAACCTTACAAAGAGACTACCCTTCTCCCTCCCTCCACCCCAACCGGACTACGAGAGTTCATCTTCTTGTTCTTCAGGTCGTCTCCCTCTCTCGGAGTGGTAAGATTGCCCAGGAGTAGACACCGTCGCAAAGAAGGAGAATCGTAACACTAACACTTGGAACCGTTTACCCTAACACACATAAAATATGTGCAAAATGTGTTATAGGTAACTATTTAAGAAAAAAAAAAGAAAAGAAAAAAAAAAAAATTAAAATTTTAGAAATTAAGAATGTACACAAGGGTTTGTACTTGGGGGGAGGGTGGAGGAAAAGACGTAGATATAAGGTCCTATTATCTTCATGACTCTATAAACACTTTTATGTGTACTACGTTTCCCCGAACGCAAACACCTAACACGTCACGAAGAATCCTAAGCGACCGTGACTATGGATATGGTCGTACACTATACACTTTATTTTACCTAAAAAGATGTCGAATTACTAACGGGAGACCCCTCTCAAGACCATGTCGTTAGTGTGATGGTCTACCACAAATACCCGATAAACACATTCACCGTTCTATGATACTTTAGTCACACGAAAGTAGACCACCTTTGGGAACTACGTACACAAAAGAACACCTTATTTAAAACCACGTTATACTACAGTGAGTCACAACGTAACGTAAATAAAGTCAACATAAATACATGTACGTATGGACAGTACGAAGACCAAGTTTGAAACGTATGTATAAAAACATGTATAAAAATCATCTTTTATGGAATTTACCTTTAGTTTATTTGTAAACTATCAAATGGATTATTTTAAATACGACACAAAAATAAATCGTATGTAAAAATTCACATGTAAGGTAATTTAACTTACAAAACCAAAATTACTAACCTAAACAGTGTTTAATATATTTAAACAACCTCACAGAGTGAAGATTTGTTGAAGGATATGATTTGGGACTTTCACCACCACTTAAGTCGTTGTGCCATCTGTAAGAAGGAGTACCGGATACAAACAGACAGGAGACGGGACTTTATAGATCGCTGAAGAGAGAAGGTAAAAACGGACAGGATCAAGCCAGGAGAATAAAGAACACAGAATTGTTTTCAGAATAGAGGACAGATAGAGATTAAGTCGGAGTGTACAAAAGGGGTCCTACAAGAAAGTTTTTGTGTCGTTACGATTTTTAGGAGCTATCAAAGTGTGAATAATTAAAAAAAAGGACCCACCCATTTTGGGTATGAAGACATATCGTACGTCATAAAAGGTATTAAACGGTGTAAAGAAAGAGGTGGATGTATACCGCTGGAGGTATAAGAGACGGTGTTATAATTTACGGAAAAATCATCAGATTGTTTCTCTTTCTACGGTAATAAAGTAGACTGTACCAACTTTGTTACATCCCTAAGACGTCTATGGATGTCCTTGATATAATAGGGGGAGGGTAACTACATAAGATACGGGTTGTATCGTATGCAGATGGGTTGTAAGTTCAAACTCATATTTTCAGTGATTAAGGTCTTTGAAGAAGGTTCAACCCAATCCTAGACTGACGGCTGGTACAAGTAGAAGACGTCGTGTGAAGAAATCACCTTGAGTCTCATGTCGCAACTTTAACTAAAACGGGTTAAGGAAAGAGACGGACCTAAGCGTTGTGGATCAATAGAAAATGAGTTGACTTCATATCATCCATGAGTTACAAAATAAACTAAAAATAAATAAATAAATACAGGCACGGCCCAGAAGTGACGACGCACGTCCGAAAGAGACCAACACCGTTTCCCCCACTGGGAGGTCCACGTCACTCCCCCTACGAGAATCAACGTCGTACGTCCGAAGAGTGACGTCACCGAAGAGAAACGACGTCGTGTACCCGAGACCCCGTACGTCCGATGTCGTCAACACGGAGTACCCAAGGTCTCGCGCCCGAGTCATGAACACTACGTGACCGAATCAACGAAGAACCGTACACGTCAGAAGGACATGGCCCCTAGCTTGAGTACAGGGGACATAACCGTCCACCAAAGAAATGGTGGCCGGGTGGTCCCTTTAGACGTCACAAAATCTAAGTATGTAAGTTATGTACTTGTCATTACCAATAAGTAATCCAAAGTACCATTTCAATCAAAAAGAGAACCTTCGTACAACGCAATTGAAATTCGGTAGAGAAGCTAAGACACCTTAAGATACTTTGCAGAATGGAAGTCTTGTATTCTTTTCACCTCACAAAGTCGGAAAGAAGAGAGGAGAAAGATGTGGGAGGACGTAACGATCAAGTACAACGATACACCCAGAACTTATCTTTTTTACCGTTACTGGATGATACTTGAGTAAGGTACTTTTCTATAAACCCAAGGATATCAGAACTATTCTATAGAGAAAGTATTGTCATCGTACTTTGTTTATTACCAGACTTTATCGTCTTCTTTTAAATATAGAAACTACCAAGTCGAAGAGAAACTTCATCTGTATCCTCTGACTCATCGTGAAAAAGGATTATATAAAACCCTCTTGTTATTCTTTCCTTTGATAATTATTGAAAACGTGGACAATTTAAATTTGTGAACTTCTCTTTATGTTTGGTACACTATACATAAATATGAATAAAATATATGAATAGAATTCCTTATACTGAGTTTTACATAAATAACTTTTACACATTTAGTCTATTATGTATTAATCCGAGAATTTGGAGGACCAAATCCAAGTGTTACTGAAACGTCGACTTGATGTAATTATTAAAAGATGACACTTAAAATCCGACAAAGAATCAGTATTTTTAAACTCGGCTACATATACTGGTTGGATAATTTTTCGTCTCTGTAATGAAACAGTTGTTTCCAGACAGATCAGTTCCGATACCAAAAAGGTCACCAGTACATACCTACACTCTCAACCTGATATTTCTTTCGACGCGTGGTTTCTTAACTACGAAAACTTGACACCACAACCTCTTCTGAGAACTCTCAGGGAACCTGACGTTCCTCTAGGTTGGTCCGGTAGGATTTCCTCTAGTCAGGACCCACAAGTAACCTCCCTGACTACAACTTCGACTTTGAGGTTATGAAACCGGTGGACTACGCCTCTCGACTGAGTAACCTTTTCTGGGACTACAACCCTTTCTAACTTCCGTCCTTCTCTTCCCCTACTGTCTCCTACTCTACCAACCTACCGTAATAGCAGAGTCACCTATACCCAAACCCACCTGAGACCCTCAAACACTACCTGTCCCTCCGGACCGCACGACACTAAGTACCCCAGCTTTCTCAGCCTGTACTGACTCGCTGACTTGACTTGACTTGACTTGACTAGGACCCTACCCATCCGTCCAGGATTTATTGACATAACAATGAAAACGGAGGTGTACCGGATTCTTAATGTAAACGTCTGAAAGACCTTTAGACTGAAACTTCCAACCCAGGAGTATCGGTGAGATAACAAAAATATCAGAATTCAAATTCTTGTGGACCAGGGGTCGTCTGTAATTGAGTTTTGACACTAGAATTTTACAAACTACAAACTTTCTTAAATCTTTATTTTTATATTAATCCCAAGTTATGGAAATTTTAAAAATCGAAACTTCTAAATAATTAGAGACCTTCTGTACTTTCTCTTAAAGTTTCCACAATTAAGTCCAATTTAATGATATTTTTAACTTTGTGGGAGGTCGATATTATTTCATTTAACCATTCATATTTACTCATATTGTGATTCTTTACATACTCGTTCGGTCAATAAAAGGAGAGTAAGATTAAAAACAATTTTTATTCTCTGATTAGAATGAAAAGAGTATCATTAATTGTAACATTTATATGTTATACAGTAATGATAGTAATACATGAGATAAAGGATTTTAGAGTTATGTGGTATTTTACAAGAAAGTACAAGACCTAAGATAGAATTTGAATATAAATAAAGAGTGAGGACGTAACAGTAAAAGGAAAGTTTAAACAATAAGTTCCGTAATTTTAGTTTCGAATTAGTAAGTAAATGACTAAGCTGTTTTTAAGTTCATGGACGGGATACGGTTCGTCATATTACTACGATCTCTATTTCATTCTCAATCATAACGGATACTAAGTTTGTCAACTCCTGTATCTATAAAAAGAGAATTAGTGAGTAAACAGAACAATTTTTAATCCCATTTAGAGTCCACGATCTTACGTCATATGGGGTTATACTAGACCAGATCCTCCAACCCCTTCCGAAAGGATTACTATACTACACTTAAGAATAACTTCCTACCCACGAGTAATTGGTCCATTTCACCTTCACCCTACCCTTCCCAATATCCGTTTCATCAGATACACTATTTCCGGGACTCGGTTTTTTTTTCGTTGTAAACAATTTCTTTATCTACGTTCTAGACACAAGGATCTCGTGTTGTGTCAGTATTACATGAAAGGTTTCTTTTTCTGGTCAACGTCTCCTGAATAATCCGTTATAAGTTTTAACACCAGAAATGGGTCATACTACCTCTACCATCTCTGTTTACTTTAAGTGTACACTGCACTTGTAACTTGGAATAGTTTTAAAGTTTAAAATGGGAAAACGTTTTAAAGATTTATATTAATAAAGTCATCATTTACTACTTAATAAAAAAAATGGTGAAAGAATAATAAGAAAATAGATTAATCAAGTGTGACGGTCTTCATAAACATTTCATGTTATCCGAGTTGTACATTATAACTTTCTCTTTCATTGATGACCTTACACATTAGTTGTTTTCTCTATTTAGAGAAAAAGGTCCTTAAAATAACAACCGAGAGGAATCGCACAAAAGGGGAGAGAAAAAGTTCAATCTAGTGTAGACTAGGTGTTATAACTTGGAGTAGTTAATAGTAGAAATCCTTCCAAACATTAAAAAAAACTCTCTATCAGGAGACCACGATATTTAAATGTAGAGAGGAATTGAAGAGTTAAATAAACAAATAGGTTTACTTTTATAATTTGTTTTCAGATGGAACTTACTGGATGATATTGTCTCAGTAACAGAGTGTCCATTTTCATAGTAAGCAAACTGAGATTACCCAATTAAAATTTTTACAGTTATGGTATTTATAAACTTTAAAAAGACCAAGACATCTTTATACCTCTTCTTACAAATCATAAAAAAAAAAGGTAAGAAGTATTAGGTGTCAACTACTTTTCACTGAGAAGGTTGTTTTCATGTTCTTAAAATATATTCGTTAACCCTTTATTTCACTATTTTGATAAACTCTAATAAATTTCTTGTCTAGGTACCTTTTATCCCTCAAGAGACTATGGAAGGGGGGGGGTCGAAACAACTCTATACTAACTGTTTATAATAACACATTCAAATCATGTTACACTACTAAACTATGTATAATACTTTACTAATGGTGTAATTCCAATCAATTGTGTAGGAAACGGAGTGTGTCATTGGTGAAAAAAAGACACAATTGTGTAAATCCTAGATAAGAGGTCGTTTAAAGTTCACATGTCATGTCATAACAATTGATGTCAGTGGTACAAAATATAATGTGCACGTCTTACATAAGTAAAATATTGTCTTTTACACATCGAAAACCGATAGAGGCGTAATGACGGTGGAAAGTCAGGGACCATCAGTATTTGGACGAAAGATGCTTAAACTGAAAAATTTAAGATGTATAATCACTCTAGTCTTTCATAAACAGGTTCTCAAAAAACCATTTATATATTAGTACAGTAGCTGTTTGCTTCTGAAGAAGGAAAGACTAAACCTGAGGAAAATAAAGAGAAAGAACGGATTGACTACACCGATCCTGAAAATCATGATACAACTTATCCTCACCACTCATCCGTGAGAACTAGGAATAAAATCTCGCTTTCGTGAGTCGAAAAGTGGTAATTTATACTACAATCGACAAACCAAACGGCACGTACACATACAACTCCATATAAGGAAGACATAGGTTAGATATCTCTCAAAAATAGTAATTTCCCATAAGACGAAATAGTTTACGAAAAAGGAGTGGATAGCTCTTTTAGTATACTAAAATTAGAAAGTAAGATAATTACACTACTTAGGATAAATAACTAAACGTATATAATATGGTAGAAATGTTAGGAACTTTATTTAGGGTGGACCAGTAACACATGTCAGGAAAATTACAACTTAAAGTAAACGATCATAAAACAAGTGTTATGAACTTAGACACAAGTAGTCCGACACGGGGGAGTCGACCTACCACGGGGACCAACCTGAGACACAAGTCAGGACCGACGTCAGACATTAGTACCTCCGACGACCGACTTTAAGTGCGAATCAGATTCAGAGACCGACCCTAGGGACCGCCTCGTCCCGGAGGTCGACGTGGAACGTCAACCCACCACGATCTCAGACACTAGACATTCCCAACGACAGATTCAAAGGACCCGTGCACCTCGGAATCCGATGTATGGTACCAACCCTTCCCACCGGTCGACCCGAGACGGATCTTCTCCTTCTACCGACACAAGTCGGAAATCCACCGTCACACCCGAGTTGTGCTCTTACGGAAACCCGAGGGTACGGTACGGTACCCTGACCTTCAATACAAGACACCAACCCACCCCGTCGGTCGAACCGAGAGACGGAGTCAACCCAAGGTCCCACTCGTGGTGTCGACGAGTTCCAGAGACCGACCGGAACGACCAGTCCGTCCCGACCTCCGATACAGGTCGTCGACTCCCCTCGACGTCTGAACGAAGTGACAGATCCGTTCACATGTCTTACCCGAGACGGTGACCCTGTCGGATGACCGACACCTGGCTTTGACTCGTTTTGAAGGATGATTCGACAGACCGGTCTACCGGTGACTGAACCCAGATGTCTACCTGTCTCGATGACCGACCTTAGATTCTAGTCCGCAGTGATGGTCGTCTTTCAACAGATAGTTCTAGATATTCGAGGAAGTGGGGTGAAGATCGACAAGAGGTCCATTTAGAGTACTCCGTTATGGAGTCTCCCAAAGGACCCTTCGAAAGACGTACGACTTCTTCGACCGATAGACGGAACCCGGGAGGAAAAACGGGACCTCTTTAATATCCAGTTCCGCTACCCCTTCCCCTGGAGGACCCACACCGTCGTATGACAGGACCCCGTCCTCTCTAAACCGGTTTTTCTTTGTTCACGGGACTGGGAAAACTACACAAAACGGACCTAAAAACACCAGGTCCACACACGAAGTCGAAGTAGGGGTACAAGACCCCAGAAGTGTTTCCGTAGAACAGACACACGTCACGATCAGTGAGAAAGATACTCCCTTTGACTCCAGTCCTTGGTAGGTAAAACGGTAAAAAGAAACTACGTCAAAAAGGTATGGGTTCAGAGGGACTAGACTTCAGGGTAATGGTCTACAAAGAGACATAAATATCACTATATAACTAAAGGAATTTTCTTATTAAACTATAGTAGGTCCACACCGATTACTATTCTTTTCCAATTACACCTTTCAGATACTAATAATCATTTCGTGAAAGAGTTTAGTGTAGAGAGTCTAAGGTCACTTTCTTATAACTTAGTTTCCTGACTTTCCCGTCTTCTTTAACTTGTTACCAAGTTAAAACATTATCTACAATAAATAGTAAAAATAATTTGAGACATAACCGGTACACGAAACGTAACTGATCCTATGAGGAGTTGTGAAAGATACTTATTCTGTCTACTGTTCAGAATGAAGGTAAAAACCTAATTATTTTACTCAGGTTTTATCGATTTTACGAACGGAGCTCGTTGTCTCTTTCAGTTTTTCTAGTCTCATCTTTAAGACTAATGATGAATTTAGTGAGAATTCAAGGACTTACAACCTAGTTTAGTAACGAATCCAACTTTTGTTAATGAAAGAATATAAATATTCAGTTAGTCAGTAATTTATAAATAAAGTATAGATGAGATACTAAATGTTACTTGAAATACCATACCCTTTACATGGTACTAAGAAGTAGACTTAGAGTGTGTTTAAGTCGAACCTATTTCTTCTTAGACATTATTTGGTGTCCCTGTGTATTGACTTATGTAATACCCTAATTGACTTTTTACACACAACCTGAAACGTAATCAGGAATTTGTAAACTTCCTCTAACATCTCATCTTCAACTAAACCTACTACACACATACACCAAATGTTAAACTACTTTCCGTATATAAGTTTCCTATCAGACGGAAACCAAGTATTTCCTCAATTCAGGTTTATCTTGACTTCTATCATTTATGTCTCTTCAACTGACATAGGTCTGAAGGGACCACCGAGTCTGCCATTTCGTAGACAGATGTTACACCCTCTGGACCCAAGCTAGGGACCCAGTCCTTCTAGGGGACCTCTTCCTTTACCCTTAGGTGAGGTCATGATAGTGAACCTTTTAGGGTACCTGTCTCCTCGGACCATCCGATGTCAGGTAGCCCAGCGGTTCTCATCCTGTACTGACTCGCTGAAGCGAAAGAAAGAAAGTGAACTGACATAGGACCAGTGAATACCGTCATGGAAATTAAGTCCTTTTGCTCGCACTAGACTCCTACCTTCGGTGACTTCCGTAAAGACTTCCCTTAGTATACCGGTTTCACCGTTGACCCGTTTCAACAGTCGGGACAATCTCAAATACTTCTGTTTAGACCCAAGTCGTTTT
Organism: Capra ibex; assembly: GCA_006410555.1. Lineage (NCBI taxonomy): Eukaryota > Metazoa > Chordata > Mammalia > Artiodactyla > Bovidae > Capra > Capra ibex. Next base: position 47,408,502 of record SJYO01018169.1, on the reverse strand, counting down.
AGATCGACTTCTCAAAAACGTTATTTGCCCGTACTTCTTCAGGTCTAAACCTAACCTCTATTTTCCCGTCTAATTATTCTTTAAATCGTTTTTTCAGTTCGGAAACACGGACTGAATGAAACCTCCTAATTCTCCTCGTCCCCAGTATCCACTGAGGTACCGCAGTTCGGACACGACACGCCAGCACAGGTCGAGACGGTGGGTAACCTGACATCGGGTGGTCCGAGGATACAGGTACCTTAAAAAGTCCGTTTTCATGACCTCACCAACGGTCAAGGAAGAGGTCCCCTAGAAGGACTAGGTTCCTAACTTGAACCCAGAGGACACACAGGACGTAAGGTCCGTCTATGAAATGGAAGACTCGGTAGTCCCTTCGGGTTGGACTTTCTCGATTTATTTGTTTATTCCCTCGTACACTGACTTGTCTATACAAACGACCATTTGAAGACTAAAGGAAAGAACTCGACTAACCTCTAATCTCGTGTAAAAGTAAACACTTCACGATTTAAACTCCATCACTATTAAGGTAGACCTACGTAGGGGACTAGTTGTCTAATATTCAGTTCTTGAGTCCACTCTCCTCTCCTAAATCTATGTGTAACAATTATAAGAACCCTTCCGAATATGTATTGTGGAGAGAAGGAAGAAACTTAATATTTAGTTAATTCGACATTCACCTTTAAAATTTCGTCTATCTTATTTTCTAGTGGAAATAACAACTACGTCGATTATATCTTCTTATACTAAGTATCGATTCCCGTTCACCCGAAAGATGGTAACTTGAGACCCCAATCTTTCTAAAGGAGTGAGGGAACGTCCGTCAGAACATGGTAAAGTGTGGAGAACGAAACCCAGAGACTGGGACCTTTTGAATTCTGTACTTCGTCGTGTCGTCTTAATTACGGGAGACTCCGGTCCTACCGAGGGTTCCCTCTTTTCTGTATATCAGTCGAAAAAAAAAAGAAAGGTTTGAGTGGTCATTCTAATCCCGTGATGAAAAGATCTTACTCCAATTCTCACAGAGGGACTTTACCACCAAAGATGTACCCTCATTTATAGTCAATACCCTTTCTTGGTGAAGAAAAAGAATGGGGTTGTGAAATCTTCACGAGACATATCTTTACCTGGAAGTACCGAAGTCTTTTGTAAATAAAACATAGATGTTAGACTGTTAGACCATGGACCTTTTATAATTAACGGGTTGTTACTTATAAAAACTAATTTTTATATTCAATTTTAATTTTAATTATAAATTTTATAATATCGAATAATTATATTCAAAAACTAATTTACCCATTTATTTTAACCGTCAACTTTTACTACCGAAAGGTAACGTCTTTAGGTTGAACCACTTAAAGGTAACGTCTTTAGGTTGAACCACCTAAAGGTAACGTCTCTCACATTTTTCTCTTCTCACATCGGGGTACCTTATTTGAACGGTTCCGTTCCCTCAATTTACCCTTTTCCTGTCTCCCGGGGATCATTCCGACACCTAGACTCTACCGACAGATAAAACGTACTGCTGTGCTACACAACATCAAAGTCTTATGAAGGTAACTACAGTAAGAGATAAAAAAGGTATAAAACTAGTTCAACTGTCGATAAGATCGGAAACACCAAAGTCCTTACACTAATTTCTTTTCTACAGGTTGTCACTAATAACAAAGTAGAAGACTAGGTAGTTTTTGTGTTAAAAGTCGGAATTACCCGTACAAAGTCGGAATTGGCCCAACAACACTGTATAATGAATCTCAAATAATCTACGTCCATTGTCTTTGGTCAAGTTCATTACTTCGTTTTCTCCTTTACCCTACATACCAATATCGGTATGGAACTTCTTGGCAATCGGTCATTGCACCAGACCGGAGTCTCTCCCGAGGTCCGGACCTTGTCTCTCGATGTCCTTCGACCCTTTGCAAGAGAGGTAAAGAATAGAGGTAGAGACACACTGAGATAAGATGAAGGTAAAAAGGGACATGACAGGAAGACGTAGATCACGGACCCAAATGTGTGTAGAAGGTTAGCTCTCTTTTTGAGTCTACTTGAGAGTCTAGAAAATCAGTCCATTACTTAAAATTGGGGTTCGTCTTAGGTCAATACCAAAAGTCCAAGGACGTGTTGACTTACCCATGTATAAAGTCTCCTCCTTCTTAAGAGTCTCCGACGTAAGTGATATTTTACAAAGGAGATATAGTGTGTGTATGGCGTGTATGTGTCTGTGTAAGTACATTTTGTACTTATTTAGGTCTTCAACCTTACTGATTCTTCTCACTTTACGTCGGTCGTTCTGTTTTTATCCATTACGAATTGTTTACGTATAATGGACGGAAATCGTGAAAAATTCGTGACATGTGATTGAGTAAATAGGAGTGCTGTAAACCTCCAGGAGTAAGAATCCTTTTTTTGTTTCCGTTCGACCTTAGTTCGGGTCTCGTAGGTTTTAGTGTGTCATGCACAGACCTTGTAAAGTCTACAGAAATTTTTCTTTGTAAATTTTTAATAAGCATAAGAGGTCGGTGGTTTACAAAATAAAAATCAGACAAGTATTAATAACTTAAACGAATGACTCTTTTTCAAGTCCTTTGGAGGTAACCATTTTCCTAACTATTACCCTTCCTAACTACTATCATGACGATCAAGAACCCTATGAGTATCCAGTGGCCCACACGACTATAAGTGGACCTCCTATGGAATAGGTCGACAGCCTTCTACAATTCTCACCTTCACATTAAACGGCCCAAAAGAATGGTGACCTTTTAGGACGTATATCATTTTGTTAAGTTGAGTTTAATATCTGGACTGAAGACGTTAGGATGGGACTCGGATATCGATCATTTTTGCTAAGATGAAGATTAATTGTTAGGGTACAAGGAAAATCAAAGAACCAAAGTCTTTGAAAAAATCATCCCCACTTCACCTCCACTCGTCACCTATCCTGTTGTCCTTCTAAACCTACTTGACGGTTAAAATTAACCTTTAAAAATTGTGAAGGAGTCTTTAACAGATATAGTTTGTGTATTCTGTACTTCGATATCTTACAAACTTTTATCATCAATATAAATATATTAATTAATGTATATTTAATATACAACTATATATTTTAAAATATATGTATTTTCCTTTACCGTTGGGTGAGGTCATGAGAACGGACCTTTTAAGGTACCTGACTCCTCGGACCACCCGATGTCAGGTACCCCAACGTTTCTCAACCTGTGCTGACTCGCTGAAGTGAAAGTGAAAGTACACACATAAATTATGGTTATTTGTTTATAATAAAACTCGCAGGTACATGGTGGGTGGCTTTAAATCGAAGATAACCTTGAGTCACTTTTGGTGGATTTAGAGTTCTTTAGTCATAGAACCTCTGATACTACTATTATATCATTTTAATCTTTAATTTTTCTTTTCATATCGATATTTTTCAGATATTTGGACATGAGAACCCATTTTTTAAATATCTTATGGATCTTGATGTACTAACCTCTTCCACTACCGTAGGGTGAGGTCATGAGAACGGACCTTTTAGGTACCTGTCTCCTCGGACCATCCGACGTCAGGGACCCCAACGCTTCTCAGCCTGTACTGACTCGCTGAAGGGAAAGTGAAAAGTGAAAGTACGTGACCTCTTCCTTTACCGTGGGGTGAGGTCACAAGAACGGACCTCTTAGGGTCCCTACCCCCTCGGACCACCCGACGGCAGATACCCCAGCGTGTCTCAGCCTGTGCTGACTTCGCTGAATCGTCGTCGTCGTAGTCTTGATGCACTATTACTTCTCGTGTTTACTCGGTCGTTAAAAGGTACTGTCAATTTCGTAAATCCTCCCTTTAAACCGTCCGTTCCTCTTACCTCTACGTCTACTTACCCCTTTCGTTGTTATTATTGTCGTATTGTCGTTGTTTTGGTCCTCTCCATAACCTGTACAATTAGTTCTACTGCCCAGTGTTTGACTCTTTGACGAATTATCGTAAAATTTTTCTATTATCAAAACTTTTTTAATTGACGTCATTACGTTATTCTTACACAAGGTAAATTGTCAAAAATCTTACTAACAACAAGAAATCAGGTATTTAACACCCTAGGGTTCCTAATATCGGGGAGTTCGAGGAGACAGGCACCCTAAAGACTCCGTCCTTATGACCTCACCCAACGGTAAAGGAACAGGTCACCATCCCCCAACAAAATATCCTTTAATTTAACTACGACTCCTCGACACTATCTTTACAAACATGGCTACTTTACAGTTACGCACAATATTTAATGGTGGGTAAAAAATCAATAAATACGTAGACAGTAGGTATTTTCTGTCTCATTTTGTAATTCTTCCTATTTCTACCACTCAAACGGTGCAATCGTTCTCTTCAGGTAAAGCAAACGGCTAATGACGTTTGAAGACAAAGTAATAGGTCCCTTAAGTAAGGACAAAAGATCCAAAGTCTCTTTTTGTTTCGTATCTTGTTTGAAGGAGTGAAGAGTCGAACGGACCGGTTAAAAAACTGGATTAGTAGACTTCAAAGGAACGTCATATTAAAAGTTTATGATTATAGCGTACTTAGCATTTTATCAGAGGTGTTAAATTGAGGTATGATTTACTTCGTTGTTTTTCTTCGGAACTCTACCCGAATAATTGGAAAGTCGATATATTATTCTATTTATACCGTTACCCTCTAGTAAGGTCTCTGAAGGTAAACTCAAGGTTACACTTATAGTTAAATTTTAATGAAGAATAGGATATTTTAGAAAAAGGAAGTAACTCGTTTATACTCAGAATAGACGTAGTATGGTTACGTTTCCATTAAATATGAAAATTTGATCTTTAAATGGTAACGTTGGAACCCAACAAAATATATGGTAAAGGATAGAATCAACCTAAAAGGTCCAATATTTATTGTCTTACTCAACACTACAAAATATTGTACGTAATTCTAAAGAGAGTGACCACTGTATACAAAGATACTGTCAAAGGGTTATAAGGTTAAATGACAATTTAATAGAGGTAGGGAAACAATCTTTGATCAGAAACATATCTACATGTTATAATACATCAAATTACCTTATTAAATTAAATAAGTTGTATATTTTCGTTGATGAGACACGGTATCAACTGACAACACAAGACAAAAAGAGTTCATTAATTGTCACTTTTTCTCTGGGCATTTGTTTAAACTCTGTCACAATATTTCCGACCTATCTCCGTACGTACCCCCCGAATACGCTCGGAAATTCTCATTTTGGTTTAGGGTATTTCTCTTATCTCTACTCTAGGACCTCCACACTACTTATTTGGACCGTAATTTCCAATTGGTCCGTTTCCCCCATACCCTCCCAACTCTAATACCTTTCGTAAGATCGATCACCCACACTACACACATTACGGTATCTCCTTCTTTAACATGTCTCACGTGTCTCTAGGACTGTCTGAGGTTCGAACACGAAGAGTGGTACCCGGTCCGGTCATTTAGTCTTCTGTTCGACAACCCCTTTCCTTGTCTCTGAAATAGACCTTTCGTTTATCTGGTCCTTCCATCGTCCAATCACAAGGTTTCTTAGTAGAAATGGATTCAATCTTAAGTCCGAATAAAATATGTTTTTCCCCTCTTTCACACCGACCAACAACGTGTGAGGAATAAAGTCCTTAGGAAACAAGAACGTCGACAGGTGTACCCAGTCCAGTGTCCCCAAGGATACAATAAGAAAACAGACGTTGAAAAATAGAGAGATACTTACCTTTTCACAGTAAGAAAATTTCTAATCTCGGAACTCTTTCCCCGGTAAGACATACAAAGTCCGAAATCCATTGTAAGAAAATGTTTTCTGGTCGTACTGATTCGTGTCCGCTGTCTTGTGTTCCCAATCCCAATCCTTATTCCTCGTCTAGGTTATACCTTAGCTCAAACAAGAAGAGATGATGTCCTAGAGTTCACCACAAACACCCTCCATATTTTCGTATTTCGACCTCTTCATTCGTTTCCAGTGTACCCCACTGTATGTTGTAATAACTTGTTAGAAATATGCTAAGAAACCCCCTTCGTTCCCCTTCAAAGTGTTTTGAGGGATCACCCATCTCTGATCTCAGATCGTACATTCTTCTTAGTGTTATTTAACCAGGACTGTCAAAAGATCTGTTCTGTGTAGTTCTTGATTTGGTCTCGACACCTGTAACTCTGACTCTATTTCCCCACATAACTAAAAGATAATGACATTCTGTTACCAGGATTCTTTAATGATATATCAATTTACCTCGGAAGGGTCCACCGCAATCACCATTTCTTAGGTGGGTGGTTACGTCCCCTGTATTCTCTACGTTCTATAAGGACCCAGTCCTTATAGACGACTCCTCCCGTACCGTTGGGTGAGGTCATAAGAGCGGACCTCTTAGAGTACCTGTCCCCTCGGACACTCGACGTCAGGTATCCCAGTGTTTCTCAGTCTGTACTGACTTCGTTGAATCGTGGGTACGTGTATAAATTTACCGAAGTCAAGTCAAGTCAAGTCAGCGAGTCAGCACAGGCTGAGAAACACTGGGGTACTTAGCGTCGTGCGGTCCGGAGGGACAGGTAGTGGTTGAGGACCTCAAGTGAGTCTGAGTTGCAGGTAACTCAGTCACTACGGTAGGTCGGTAGAGTAGGAGACAGCAGGGGAAGAGGAGGACGGGGGTTAGGGAGGGTCGTAGTTTCAGAAAAGGTTCCTCAGTTGAGAAGCGTACTCCACCGGTTTCATAACCTCAAAGTTGAAATCGTAGTAAGGAAGGTTTCTTTAGGGCCCCGACTAGAGGAAATCCTACCTGACCAACCTAGAGGAACGTCAGGTTCCCTGAGAGTTCTCAGAAGAGGTTGTGGTGTCAAGTTTTCGTAGTTAAGAAGCCACGAGTCCAAAGAAGTGTCAGGTTGAGAGTGTAGGTATGTACCGGTGACCTTTTTGGTATCGGAACTGATCTGCCTGGAAAGAACCGTTACATCACAGAGACGAAAACTTATACGATAGATCCAACTAGTATTGAAAGGAAGGTTCCTCATTTGCAGAAAATTAAAGTACCGACGTCAGTGGTAGACGTCACTATAACCTCGGGGGGTTTTATTTCAGACTGTGACAAAGGGGTAGATAAAGGGTACTTCACTACCCTGGCCTACGGTAATTTTGTTACGTTTAGAGACCTCCAGTCTTCAGACTTTATCCAGAATACACCGATTTTAGTTCTATAGTAGATTTGACACACGGAAGACCAACGAAAGTCCCTCTTAGACGAAGAAACGGAAAAGGTCTAAAAGACGTAAGGGACCAAGTAAAAGAGAAGGAGCGTAGAGACACTGAAGACAAAAACAGCAGTACAGAGACTGACACTGGGAGGACACAGGGAGAATTTACTGAGTGCAACCCTAACTGAGTAGGTCCATTATGATAGGACATAATAATAGGAGTAGAGTGTTTAGGAATGGACTTAGGGGAAATGTCTCAAGGAAGATGGTACATACTTGTCCACACTCCCTATTTCTACCTTTGTAAAAACTACCCAGTAATAAGACAGATGGGGTTCCCTGTTCAACTTTTTGATAAATCCTCCTGAAGGGACCACCGAGTCTCCCATTTCGCAGACAGACGTTACGTCCTCTGCGTCCAAGTTAGGGACCCAACCCTTCTAGGGGACCTCTGCCTTTACCGTCGGGTGAGGTCATAAGAACGGACCTTTTAGGGTACCTGCCGCCTCGGACCATCCGATGACAGGTACCCCAGCGTTTCTCAGCCTGTGCTGACTCACTAAAGTGAAGTGAAGTCATTAAATACTTCAACCACACCTTATTCACTTTCTCTTTCACTTTGTGGGGATCAACAAATTGAATCGACTGAAAGTCTCCACGGTAGTTGCCCCTACCGTATATGACTTCCTTCTTAACAGTGAGTGTACACTCCACGCCTCGTACATCGGCACCTCCATGGACACCTCGCAATTCGGTTGTCCTCTATGGATCAACAGATCGTCCGTACAACGATAGCCTTGGACTTTGGACCTACTTTTAACACAACCTTCAGATCTAAGCCTACAAAAGTCGGAAATCTGTCGTCTCAACTCTGGTACAACCTACTTTTGTGTAGCCTTCTTTAGCTCCCACCCTTCTTGTTGTCCTTCGGCTGAAATCCCTACAAACCTTCTTTTCGGGAGTTAAACCTGACTTTTTCCAAAACAATCTTTTAACGACTTCTCTTATAGAGTCCTCGGTTCCGTTGTCTTGTTATCAAAAATGTGACATGAGGAGTCTCAGGGTGAGCCCCAATGAGACAAAGGGTTATCGTTTCTCCTCACTTATTCACCCGGGGCCGTGGACAGTGGTTTTAGTTTTACTGACACGAAAATAAACTCAGTATCCAAGTGTAAAAAGGGTATCCCAAAATAGATTTACTCCCACAAACAATATTTTAACATAATTTTATACTTGTAGAGGTCTCATCTCTTAAACCCTACCTCACTTACTACTTGTAGTGCATCAACGAACCGAGCTCGTATCCCACTTACATGGGTTTTACTGCGTCGACGTCAACGGAAACAGTTAGACAAACTAATTGCTAAGCACAACAACCAAGGGACATCAGGGTCTCGTAGAACACGTGTCAAACTAACACCGAGAAAAGTATAAGGTAAAAGTAAAAACAAAATGAAGAGACATAGGAAGAGATCTAATACTTGTGTGAATTTTTAGAGGGGTCACCGAAAGTAAAAACATAACGTTCTTATTTTTCTACTTCTCTTTTTCGTAGGGGATCTGAAATAGGACCCCTCTTTAAAACGGACAGAAGTCCATTTCTCTGTCTGGAGTTTTCGTACGAATTTGTTTTATGGTACGGACGATTTGACGAAACACCCTCTTTCTCTCTATCTAACAAAACAAGGACTCCTCTCTCCTCTCCTTTTCCTTCTTACTTGTTTCTTATTTTTCTGTTTCATTCTTTCGTTTCTCTTACGTCCTCTAGAATTCTATGTTGAGGACGGGTATTTAACAGTTATTGTAAAGAGATGAACGTTTAGGAAAGGAAATTTAGTTATTGACTATTTTCAGTACTTAAAACCCGACTCGACCCTATCTCGTTTTGTCTCTATCACACATATCTCCTTCATAAACCGTCTTCACGGTACCTTCACATTATAGAACCTTAAACTTCTCTAGTTTTTCTCCGAAACTTGAAATTGTTTTTTTTCATATAAACTTAATCCTATAAGATCCGGACACCATAGGTTATCTTTATATCACACTTAACGTTTTCTGTTCGGGTGTATCCATTAAATTTTACAAGACCATCAGTGAAAGTGAGAAGTGAAAGTACGAGACCTCTTCCTTTACCGTTGGATGAGGTCACAAGAACGGACCTCTTAGGGTCCCTGTCCCCTCGGACCACCCGACGGCAGATATCCCACCGCGTCTCAGTCTGTGTTGACTTCGCTGAATCGTCGTCGTCGTCGTCGTCAGTGTAATTTCTTTTCATTTTCATTTATCACCTTAATCAAATATTAAATAAATTGGTTTGTATAGGTTTTATAAAAGTGAATTTGTACATTAATTTTGATAATTACTTTATACAGTGTAAGGAAAATTTTTACGATCAAGAAATTTTTGACCACACGTAAAACATGCGTGTCAGGTAAAGTTGAACTTGATCAGTGTAAGTTCCTGAGTTGTACACAGATCACCGAAGATATAATCTGTAATTTTGAGATCTAAAGGTATAATATCCATTAGACGTCGACTATCATTCTCAAGTAAAAGTCACAAGGGGATTATAATAACTTGAACTTGGTTTATATCTTGATGTAGAACCTACTACGATTTGGTCATTATGTAAAAGTGGTATCGACGGATTGACAACCTACGTGTATCTAATTCTAAGTCGTCTCGAAGTCACTTGTGTCACAGAACTCATCCTTCACTTACAAATTCGCAGTTCAGAAGCTAGGTAAGAGAAGGAAATGAACCTTTTACGGAGGTTCTTTCTTGTTTCCACTGGATCGTCAGAAGAATATTTGTAGGATTAATGTCTTGGCGACCCTTTACGTGATTACCATAAATCAGTAAGCTCTCAGAAGATAGATACTTTACGACACTCGTCTACGTGGACCAGACAGGTACTAACGAATACCCTCAGACACTTAAACCCCCTTACTTTAGATACTTACACACCCGTAGTGGAAAGTCCTTTACAGTACCATAAACCATATTTTACTTCAATAAAGTGTTAATTTTATCTAGGGATGACACATCCATCACATCCGTGTATATAATAATCACTAGAGTACAATTAGTCCCGACCCTCCATAAGACTACACCGTTCTTTTGTGGTCCCTTCGACATCCTCCCGAAGATCTGGAGAAACAAAACGAACAAAATATCTAACTAAATTTTTAGTTTTCTGAGTCTACCATTTTTCAGACGGACGTTACGACCTCTGACCGAAGTCAGGGATCCAACCCTTTTAGGGGACCTCTTCCTTTGCCGTCGGGTGAGGTCATAAGAACGGTCTCTTAAGGTACCTGTCTCCTCTGACCTTCCCAGTGTTTCTCAGTCTGTCTTAACTCACTAATCGTGAAAGTTTCAAACTTTGAGACTAAGTCCACTCAGATTAAGTAATTTAGTCAGGAACAAAAAAACAAAAACAAAAAAAAAAAGGTAATTCTCAAATTTTATAAATTACACTTATTTTGCTCCAGATATTTCTATGTGAATGACTGAACCAACGATATATTGGGACTAATAATTCGTTCATGAACTTACGAACCGTCTTCAATGAACGAGATCTCACCACGACAAGGTATATCTTCGGAGATCGGTGTACGCCAATAAATTTGTAATCAATTACTTTTAATTTATTTTGAAGTCCAGGAATGAACAGGATCGATGTGAATTCTACAAGTCATCAGTGTATACCGATAAGATACCTGTTCTACTTATAACTTTTAAAGGAAGCAACGTTACTCAATATAAGTTGTTGGAACGAGAAATCTCCAAAATGACCTTGTATGTTGAATCTGAGAGATCTCTCTTCGAACACAAACTAAATCTTGTAAAGTTATTTTATTCTCTCTTTATAGTCCGTACGTAGACCCTTTTATTAAACGAATCCAGACAATAAATAAAAAAAACGACGTTTTTCGAAATAACAAAGGTAAACCAGGTTCCGAACCCTCTCTTGAAGTCCCACCAATTTTTAGGTTGATCACTGACGTCTCTCCCCGAAGTCTATCTTCGGGACTGTGGTCTTCCGAGGGGTGGGGGGGTTGGGGGGCGGTTTACGACCACCCGAAACCTTTGACGATCAGAAGGAGTGTCCACTCAAAGGTACTCTAGGAGCGGGTCGGGTCGGACTCTTGGTCGGTCGGACGTCTCTAACCAATCGACCAGTGGTAGAAGAACTAATCAAAGTGGACGAGGAGATCCCGCACCGAAAGGACCGTCAGGGTCTTCATCCCCAGACGTTCCCGTCTTGGACCCTGCACGCTAGGTGTTCCCGTACAAAGTCCAATAAGAGACACTCGTGTCCCCGAAGGTGTTACCCGACCCAAAGTGGGGTGAGTCACTGAACTCTTCCGAAGTCCTGCAAGACCTTCCCCTCCCTTGTCGATGTCGTGACCAAACGGGAGCTCCTCCGGACTGAGGGAGAACGACGAGGACGTGGCAAGACACCCTTTTTTTCACCGGGTTCGGTTGGGTTCGGTGTAACACCTCCAGCTTTTTCTTCGGGTCTCTTTCCATTCACATCCTCCGTACGTCTACGTCCAACTGGGCGACAGACTACTGTCGGAGGTGGAGTGACCTTAATCAGACTCCTTAGGTTCTCGAGTACCAACTATCCATTATTTCTTAAAATTCGAATTTTTTTTTTTTTTTCTGTTTTTAACCAACCGGTTCCACCGTCTCTTGTCGACTCACCGACTAAGGTTTTCAAGGTTGACCTTTTTTCCAACCTCCCACCAGTCTCTGACTTTGTTCCCCACAGGGACTTAGACAAGACAGGTTTGTGACAACTTCGTTCTAGACGGACTTGTGGCTCGTGCGACGGGAAATCCAGAACTCTCTACCTCCTCTCACCTCCTTCTCTTCTCCCAAAATCACCTCTCTGTGTCCCTTGATTGATCTCTCGGCCCTCTTCCGACATGTAAGACGGTACAATTATAGTATGAGCTCTCATGTTGAAAGATTTTTATAAATAAATAAACCGACCAGAATCAACACCAAACTCCCTAGAAAGAAACACCGTACGTTTGAGAATCAACGACGTGAACCTTAGGGGACCGGTCCCTAACTTGGGTCCGGGGGACCTAACTTTCACACCTCTGAGTCGGTGTCCGGGTGGTCCCTTCGGGGTCCTCATGTCCTCATGTAACAAATTGTCGTAGTAATTTGAACTCTTTATCGGTCCACACGTGCACACCCTTACGGACGAGTCAACGAAGACAGTACAGACGGAGACGTTGGGGAACCTGATAGAGCGGTGGTCCGAGAAAACAGATACCCTAAAACGTCCGTCATCACGACCTCTCCCAACGGTAAATGAGGAGGTCTCCCGGAAGGGGTGGGTCCCCAACTTGAACACAGAGGACACCGACGACGCAACCGTCCGCCTAAGAAATGGTGACTCGGTGGTGAAATGGAAGGTAATCTTCGTGATTCAAAGTGTTTACCTACCCACATCTTCGGCTACTGAAGTTCTATTTTATCCCGTTACCTTTGTAGTCAACACTCGTTCCGAAACTGAAAGGGTTATAAAATAAATAAATAAAATTAAAATAAAATTAACCTCCGATTAATGTCATAACACCACCAAAACGACATGTAAGTGTACTCAGTCGGTACCCACAAATTTTAAGTGTTAAGTCCAGGATATAGATCCAGAGTTTCTCTCTACCCCTTCCATGTGAATTATAAAACTAATATAGTCATAACTGGGTTATAGACTGTAATTTATGGCAGAGTTATTTTACCAACTTACTTACATAATTATAGGTCTTGATTGACTGAAAGAACTTCGTTTCAAACAAAGATCTGTCAATATTCATAAACCTTTCAGTTATGTCATATTTGAAACTGAACGAAAAAAACTTTTCCTTAAAGAAACCTCATATCTAAGAATGTTACCGTACAATCAAAGATGACATGTTGTTTCAGTAAGTCGATATGTACATGCATATAAGAGAGAAAAAACTTAAAGGAAGGGTGAATCCAATGGTGTTTCGTAACGTATCTCAAGGGACACAATATATCATCCAAGAGTAATCAATAGATAAAATATGTGTCATAGTTATCGTATATACACAGTTAGGGTTAGAGAGTTAAGTAGGGGTGGGTGGGGGTGGGGGGAAAAGGGTGAACCACAGGTACCCTAACAAGAAATGCAGACACTGAACGAAACTAAAACATCACTACTACATTTAAGTCTAGTCACCGTCAAGTCTATCTGCGAGAATCTTCGACTTTCATCTGACTGAATATGACCTCTGGGCAATCGAAAACTTTCAGACATCACAAAGAAGTACATCTAAAGGACGACGTGCGTTTTGAGACTTCGTTGAATCATACGTGATTAGACGTCGTGTAGAGACCACCACCACCACCAACGAGTCAGTACAGGAAGAGAAACGTTAGGATACCTGACATTGGGCGGTCCGAAAAGACAGGTACCCTAACAGGTCCGTTCTGATGACCTCATCAAACGATAAAGGAAGAGGTCCCCTAGAAGGGTTGAGTCTGGAACTTGGACCCAGAGGACGTAACGTCCGTCTAAGAAATAGTAGACTCGGTGGTCCCTTCGTGTAGAGATGGATGTCATATTTAGAACACTTAAATTTTCCCATAACGTCTGTGGTAGTTAAACTTTTTTACGTTTTTCAATCTACTATACTTCTATAATTGGTAAAACCTAGTAAGATTATTTCTGTTACGATCTTCACGTAGAGTCGAAACTAGGGTCTTTTGGTCAGTACTCTAAACTAAGATCACGGTTTTAACGGGACGGACTTTTAACCAAATCTAAGTCGTAACGACTTGACACTTTCTCTCTGAAGTAATTCAACCGAAAGCAAGATAAATACGGAAGCAGTAAAGAAAGTGACAAATTCACTTTTATTATGTATTCTTTAGTAACGACTGTCCGGATCTTAAACAGAAGGTAATAAATAACACTATGAGGAGAGAGGTGGGTGGTAATATGAGATTCAGTTCATAGTCAATTTCCTTACATATTCTGGGACATTAAGTGTCGTACCATTGACAAAACTGATATAAATTACTGGTTGTGAATGAGGTTTACTCAATTTCGTATAATAACACATTCGTAAATAAAGATGAAATGACGGAATCATTTTGTGAAACGATAAAAAGGAGACGAAAAGACAGGAGAACATTCAAATTTAGTGTCCCTTATTGATAATTATCGATTACTTATCCTAATCTATGACACGGTTGGTCCAAATATTCGTATCCTTTAATGGTGGTTAGACTGTTTACCTATTAACACATATATGTGTAATCTATGGGACCAGAGTGTAAAAAGGTGTACAGGTATTAATAAACTCTTAAAACGAGAAGTTGAGTCGGGGAGTTGGATATAAAGGGGGAGAATCTCTTACCATAGTGGAACAACGAGTTCAGTCTTAAAACCGATAGTAAGAGTCGATAGTGGGATGCCATCGAATAGTTACGTAATGTGAACCACTTAAATCTTAGATTAACATATCGTATGTACTATTAATCTCACTTCGAATTAAGAAAAGGAAGAGAGGGAAGACCCAATAGACTTAACAGACGTACTTACAAATAGTAGATACCTACTAATTAACGTTTCTGATCAAAAGGAAAGTAAGTGTATGAATAGACAAAGTGTAAACTTAGTCAGTACTTGAATTAAAACATTGTAGAATGACACAAATTATCGAAAATTAATAACTTATTCTTCGTTTTATCTATGAACCTATATAACTTCATGACCGAAAACGATAAAAAGAATTTAACAGAAGATTCCTTGAAAGTACTCTTGGACTGGTAGATATAGTTTTCATCTTATATTATTTTAGTATTAATCGGAAGGATGTTCATTTATACTTTCAAATACGACAATGTAGTGGGTATTATTCGATAACAATTCTTTTGTAGGGTGGTAGGACAATCAATAGAGATATTCTCAGTCTCTTTTCGTACAAGTACAGTGATACACCAATTAACCGATCAATATTACTGATATACATAATCGAGATACATTAAATGACCTTATTCATAGTTCCCTTTAATTCTCTTTTATTATTTGTATTTTACATGTATATTCCTCGATATTAGATCATGTTCTCTGTCATGTTTTTTCTATAATTTATTCATTTTAAGTATCAGTTGATTCCAATATTTTAACATATAAGTTTTAAACTCATAGTTCTATTACAAAAATATCATAACTTTACCGTATATTATCCTCTATTTACAGTCACCACGTTATTCATTTATTCACTCTATCTATTCGTAATTTTTACAACGATAGGGGTTTACAAGTTTTGTACTCTTTACAAGTGTCATAATGTAACCCATTTTAGTTGTACTGAGTTTTAATTTATGTACCCCTTTTTTAACTCAGATACGTCGAAGGTCTTTAAAGGGAAAGTGAGAATATAAATTTTTTTTTTTGGTGTTTAGAGGAAACGTCAAGTCAAAAGTATCGACACAAACGAGACGAGGAAGAACAACCACAGTAGAGAATGTAGAGAGTAGAAACTCTACTTTAATGTAGAGAGTAGAAACTCCAATTTAGAAACCATGAGCCGTATATAGGTAGTCTTATGCAATAATACGTATTTTGTTATGTATTTAGGATACTTGAATATTAACAATACAAATAAAAAGAGTACGATATAGGACGTGACCAATCAAGAGACAAGGAAAATAAAGGGAAGCTTGAATTCCACTACCTTGGTATCGATAGACCTTACTCATTTCTCCGTACCGTTTGGTGTGTATCCGAGAATTTTGGAGACGTGGAGTAATCGAGTGTCGTGAAGAGCGTGTAAACAAACCGGTCTCCTTCAAGTCCAAGTCGTCTCACCCCTGCACCTTCGTAGGGAGTTCTCCCCACGATTTCCTTCCCTTCCTTATTGTAACCTAGAGTGTCGTTCACTGGGAGTCGAGAGTAAGGGAGGTGACAGAGTGTGATTTATTCAAACGGTGAAACAACACCACCACCACTTCAGTGACTCCGTACAGGCTGTGAAAACGATAAGGTACCTGACATCGGATCGGTCCGAGGAGACAGGCACCTTAAGAGGTCCATTCTTATCACCTCACCCGACGGAAAGGGAAGAGGTCCCCTATAAGGGTTGGGTCCCTAGTTTGGACGTAGAGGACGTAACCGCCTACCTAAGAAATGGTTAATCGGTGTACCCTTCAGGTGATAAAGTGTAATTAATTAACAGTGATGAGGGACAATTAATGGGTATCAGTACAGTATAGAACATGATACCAAAACCTGAGAGTTTCCTCAAGTTTGTAACAAACGAGAGTGTTGTAAGACTCAGGAAGAAACTCTTCTCCATCCTTATAAGATGAGTCACCCGGAAATCCTCTACTCAACGAGTTTCAGTCTCTGTAATAGAAGGTCGACTTTTACCTATCCCCGAAAGAGACACGACTCTACCTCACCAGACCACGACAGTCATCGGACCTCGTAGGAGCAAGAGTATCAACAATCTGGTACATATAAATGAGAGAGAGGGAAAACTTAATAAAGACTATATTAGTCCATTCTACTCAATCACCTTACCCCTACCTTGATCAATCGAAAATGATTTTTAACTCCATTGAGAAGAGACACTTATAGGATTTGTAGAAAGAAAGACGAAGAAAGACGTTACCACCGGAAAGGAAGGTAACTTATAAACTTTGTACACTGGTGATAAACCCTAAACCATATCTTTGCCTTTCTATAAAGGTCCAGTTGTGAAATCGAGGTCTTGAAAAGTTGAATTCGGGTCTGATCAAAGAGTGATTTTACATCACTAAAAGGAGACTAAACACCATAATTTACTCAAAAATATAGAAATTAAAAAAAGAATCAAAAGGTTTGTAAATAAAATATCATTCGTGTAATAACGAAAATGTAAATCTTTTTTATGTTACTTGAATAAAAGGTTTTATTAAATTAATTTCTCACATGTCCTCTGTCTCTAGTTGTGGTAGGGGTTCTTTTTCTACGTTTTTCGTTTTACCGACAGACTCCTCCGGAGTGTTTATCGACACTTTTCTTCTCTTCACTTTTCGTTCCCTCTTTTCCTTTCTATATGGGTAAACTTACGTATCAAGGTTTCTTATCGTTCCTCTCTATTCTTTCGGAAGGAGTCACTAGTCACGTTTCTTTATCTCCTTTTGTTATCTCACCCTTTCTGATCTCTAGAGAAGTTCTTTTAATCTCTATCGTTCCCTTGTAAAGTACGTTTCTACCCGAGTCATTTCCTGTCTTTACCATACCTGATTGTCTTCGTCTTCTATAATTCTTCTCCACCGTTTTATGTGTCTTGACATGTTCTTTCTAGAAGTACTGGGTCTATTGGTACTACCACACTAGTACGTGGATCTCGGTCTGAAGGATCTCACGTTTCAGTTCACCCGTATCTTCGTAGTGATACTTGTTTCGGTCACCCTCACTATCTTAAGGTCAAATCGGTAAAGTTTGGGATTTTCTACTACGACACTTCACGATGTCAGTTATACGGTCGTTTAAACCTTTTGAGTCGTCACCGGTACCCTGACCTTTTTCAGTCAAAAGTAAGGTCAGGGTTTATTTCCGTTACGGTTTCTTTCAAGTTCACTTCACTTCACTTCAACGAGTCAGCACAGGCTGAGAAACACTGGGGTACCTGTCATCGGATGATCCGAGGTGGCAGGTACCCTAAAAGGTCCGTTCTTATGACCTCACCCGACGATAAAGAAAGAGGTCCCCTAGAAGGGTTGGGTCCCTAGCTTGGACCCAGAGGACATAATGTCTGTCTGCGAAATGGTAGACTCGGTGGACCCTTTGGGTTCTTTCAAGTTTGATGGCGTGATAACGTGAGTAGAGTGTACGATCATTTCATTACAAGTTTTAAGAGGTTCGGTTCGAAGTAGTTATGCACTTGATACTTTAAGGTCTACAAGTTTGACCTAAACCTTTTCCGTCTCCTTGGTCTCTAGTTTAACAGTTGAAGACGAACTAGTAACTTTTTCGTTCTCTCAAGGTCCTTTTGTAGATAAAGACGAAATAACTGATACGGTTTCGGAAACTGACACACCTAGCGTTCTTTGACCTTTTAAGTCTTTCTGTGTCCTTATGGTCTGGTAGACTGTAGGGAGAACTCTTTAGACATACGTCCAGTCCTTCGTTTTCAATATCGACCTGTACCTTGTTGTCTTGCCAAGGTTTATCCTTTTCCTCATACAGTTCCAACATATAACAGTGGAACGAATAAATTGAATATACGTCTCATGTAGTACTCTTTGCGACCTGACCTACTTCGTGTTCGACCTTAGTTTTAACGGTCCTTTTTATAGTTATTGGAGTCTATACGTCTACTGTGGTGTGATACCGTCTTTCACTTCTTCTTGATTTCTCGGAGATCACTTTCACTTTCTCCTCTCATTTTTTCAACCGAATTTCGAGTTGTAATTCTTTTGACTCTAGTACCATAGACCAGGGTAATGAAGTAACGTTTATCTACCCCTTTGTCACCTTTATCACTGTCTGAAATAAAAACCCCCGAGGTTTTAGTGACGTCTATCACTGACGTCGGTACTTTAATTTTCTACGAACGAGGAACCTTCTTTTCAATACTGGTTGGATCTGTCGAATACTTCTTCGTCTCTATAATGAAACGGTCGTTTACAGACAGATCATTTTCGATACCTACACTCTCAACCTAATGTTTCTTTCGACTCGCGACTTCTTAACTACGAAAACTTGACACCACAACCTCTTCTGAGAACTCTCAGCAAACCTGACGTTCCTCTAGTCGGGTAGGATTTCCTTTAGTCAGGACTTATAAGAAACCTTCCGGACTATAATTTCGACTTTGAGGTTATGAAACCCGTGGACTGAGTAATTTTTTCTGGGACTACGGACCTTTCTAACTTCTGTCCTCCTCTTCCCCTGCTGTCTCCTACTCTACCAACCTACCGTAGTGACTGAGTTACCTGTACTCAAACTCATTCGAGGTCCTCAACCACTACCTGTCCGTCCGGACCGTACGGCGTCAGGTACCCCAGTGTTTCTCAGCCTGTACTGACTCGTTGACTTGACTTGATTCACCGTGTCATCATTTTTAGACGGACGGGTATGTCCCCTATGTCCAAGTTATGGACCCAGGTCTTATAGGGGACCTTATCTTTTACTGTTGGGTGAGGTAATAAGAACGGACCTCTTAAGGTACCTGTCTCCTCGGACTACCCGTATCAGGTTCCC
Organism: Capra ibex; assembly: GCA_006410555.1. NCBI lineage: Eukaryota > Metazoa > Chordata > Mammalia > Artiodactyla > Bovidae > Capra > Capra ibex. Next base: position 47,389,055 of record SJYO01018169.1, on the reverse strand, counting down.
TAGAGTCTCAACCTGTCTTGAGTTGATAATTCGTATACGCACACACGTACGTGTGGGTGTTTGTGTGTGTGTGTCCTCTCTGACTGAAGTCCCTTCAGTCACCATTAACGTACAGTGAACTATTATAAATATTATAGAACAAGCACAGAATATAATTAATGAAAAGGGTTACGATTTTTCTACACACACTGGGAAGACCGTCATAATGAAAATCTTTGTGTATAGGTTTAGACGTAATCTGTTTAGTCGTAAACACACAAACACAGACACCACATATACACACACGTGTGTTCGAAAACCCGTTACGACTTGTCTCTTCCGTAGGGTACCACCCCCCGTTTCTGTGGTGTCTTCAAAGATCCCGAAATCTGGGTACACGATTCAGTCAGTAGAGACTGAGAAACGCTGGGATACCTGATATCGGTGGTCCGAGGAGACAGGTACCCCTAAGAGGTCCGTTCTTATGACCTCACCCAAGGGTACGGGAGGAGGTCCCCTAGAAGGGTATAAGGTATATATTCAAGTCAACGAGTCAACACAGGTTGAGAAACACTGAGGTACCTGACGTCGTACGTTACGAAGGAACAGGTAGTGGTGGAGGGTCTCGAACGAGTCTGAGTACAGATAGCCGAACTACTACGGTAGGTTGGTAGAGTAGTAGACAGAAGGGGAAGAGGAGGACGGAAGTCAGAAAGGGTCGTAGTCCAAGAAAAGGTTACGTAGTCAACAAACGTAGTCCACCGGTTTTATGACCTCGAAGTCGTAGTCAGCAAGGTTACTTATCAGTCCTGTGACTAAAGGAAATCCTACCTGACCAACTTAGAGGAACGTCAGGTTCCCTGAGAGTTCTCAGAAGAGGTTGTGGTGTCAACTTTTCATAGTTAAGAAGGTGCGAGTCGAAAGAATCACCAGGTGGAGAGTGTAGGTATTTCTGATGACCTTTAAGGAGTCGAAACTGATATTCCTGGAAACAGTCACGTCATTACCAAGACGAAAAGTTATACGATAGATCCAACCAGTATCGAAAAGAAGGTTCCTCGTTCACAGAAAATTAATATACCGACGTCAGTGGTAAACGTCACTAAAACCTCTGGGGGGGGGGTTATTTCAGACAGTGACAAAGGTAACAAAGGGGTAGATAAACGGTACTTCACTACCTTGATCAACGGTGCTCGAATCAAAAAAACTTACATCTCAAAATTCAGTCGAAAAAGTGAGGGGAGAAAGTGAAAGTAGTTCTCCAAGAAATCAAGGAGAAGCGTAAGACAGAATTCCTACGACAGTGGACACATAGACTCCAATGACTATAAAGAGGGTTGTTAGAACTAAGGTCGAACACGAAGTAGGTCAGACCGTAAAGTGTACTACATGAGACGTATATTCAATTTATTCGTCCCACTGTCATAAGTGGAATTGTCGAAGGAAAGAGTTAACCCTTGGTCAATCAACAAGGTACAGTCTAAGATTGACAACGAAGAACTGAACGTATGTCTAAAGAGTCCTCCGTCCATTCCACCGTAAAAAAAAAGAAAAAATTTTTAAATAAATAAAAATTAATTTTCTATTAACGAAATATTATGACCAGACTAAAGACGGTATGTAGTTGTATTTAATTGGTGTCCACATGTTTACAGGGAAGGGAAACTTGGAAAGAGGGTGAAGGGTGGGAAAGGGTGAGGAGATCCAACAATGTCATGGGGTTGAACTCAAGAGAACTCAGTATGTCGTTTGAAGGTGACCGATAGATAAAATGTATACCATCACATTCCACCAGAACATAAGGGGACAGAACTTCTTAAAAGGTGTCAAACAATATTAGGTGTGTCAGTTTCTGAAATCGTATCAGTTACTTCGTCTTCATCTACAAAAAGAACTTAAGAGAACTAAAAAGATACTAAGTTCTCTACACCCGTTAAACTAGAGACCAAGGAGACGGAAAAGATTTAGGTCGAACTTGTAGACCTTCAAGATCAAGTACATTACAACTTCGGACCGAACCTCTTAAAACTCGTAACGGAACGATCGTACACTCTACTCACGTTAATACATCATCAAACTTGCAAGAAACCGTAACGGAAAGAAACCCTAACCTCACTTTTGCCTGGAAAAGGTCAGGACACCGGTGACGACTCAAAAGGTTTAAACGACTGTATAACTCACGTCGTGAAATTGTTGTAGTAAAAAATCCTAAACTTTATCGAGTCGACTTTAAGGTAGTGGAGGTGATCGAAGGTAGTAAGCGTCACTACAAGGGATTCCCGGCGAACTGAAGCGTGAGCTCCTTCAGATCGAGATCCACGTACTAGTGTGGTAGTACCAATAGGCTCGGTAATTCTAGAAAAAACACATAAGAAGACACATAAGAACGGTGGAGAAGAATTATAGAAGACGAAGACAATCCAGGTATGGCAAAGACAGGAAATAACACGGGCAGAAACGTACTTTACAAGGGAACCCCAGAGATTAAAAGAATTTCACTAGTGATCAGAATGGGTACATTATATATTAAGAATATACCATTAAGTATATTAAGGTATATATCTTGAGGTATAAATCTGTGTATGAGGTTGTATTTTGAGAAGACTCAATAGGACGTGGTTTTTCTAGTTCTTACAAATCCCACCTAAAAGAGGTAGATTTGGTAGATACCTGACATCGGACGGTCCCAGGAGAGAGGTCCGTTCTTGTGACCTCACCTAACGGTAAGGGAAAAGGTCCCCTAGAAGGGTTGAGTCTCTACCTTGGGTCCCGAGGATTTAACGTCCGTCTAAGAAATGGTAGACTCAGTGGTCCCTTCGGGAAGATCTAAATTCTTGTATTTTCGTCTCATGTGGTATAATGGATAGAATAATAAATGAACGAAACACGAATCAGTGAGTCAACAAAGACTGAGAAACACTGGGGCACCTGACATGGGGCGACCGAAGGAGAGAGGTACCCACAACAAGTCCGTTCATATGACCTCACCCAACGGTACAGAAGGAGGTCGCCTAGAAGGGTTGGGTCCCTAACTTGGGTCCAGAGGGCGTAACGTCTACCCAAGAAATGACAGACTCGGTGGTCCCTTCAGGTCATAAAGGAATGACTTCGTGTCTATACAAAGTCAAGTCAGGTCAACGAGTCAACACAGACTGAGAGACACTGGAACACCTGATGTCGTACGGAATTTACAAACGTTTATATCAATTCTTAAATATTAAGTCTCGTGTGGATGGTCATCCGTTTTCATTCATGTTCTTGTCCTATGTTTCAGAATGTACTTACAAACTTGTAAAAGAATCCATATCTCTACAAAAGAAGAAAACCTAGATAAATTGATTATACTCTACCTCCTTCTTTACAAGACCTTTTCAATATAGGTGTACGTAAGTAAGTGACCGTTTCACAGGTTATTTTAGAGGTTCATAGACTTGTAAAGTATCGTCAAAAGAAACAAAAGTGACTTCTCGTCACTTTTAACGACCCTCGTTAGACTTGGTTGTAAACTGTGGTATCGTCTCCGGTCAGAGACTTACATCTGTACTTCTCTACCTCAAATCCTACCTATTTAGAAGACTATAAAGTTCACCTAACCTCCATCTAATCCCAAAAAATTTCTCTATTTCAGAAACCGGAAAGAAAAAGTGATATAACAGAAATGACGTTGGTGGATCTGCTAACTAGTAGTCTAAAAGTACGTATGTAAAATACTTATTATAATTATTTAAGATCGTACATTGTCTAGATTCTTTGTATAGACTAATAGTATAATTATCAGTGTTTATCTGTTTCGATCGTGAAGTTTACATGTCAGGAGACAGTATGACTGTCGAAATGATTGATAATAAACGTGACAAAATGTTTGTCGAACATCCTTACAATACCAAATAACCTCGTTATGTAAACATAGTAATACCCAAAAGACCGACAATGTTTTAAGAGGAAACTCTTGTGTAGTCTTCTATAAAGACTCAAATTTTTAGGTCCAGTTTAATACTTTTAATTTTGTTAGGATTTGGAGTTTGGACTAGTACACTTTTCACTCATTTCAAGTCACATTCTCTTTTTCAATTCCGTTAGAGGTTATCAAATTTTCTTTTTTTTTCTAAAAACTTATTTTTCTCTTAAGAAATGGTGGAATTAGGTAATAATTTCCACTGGTAAGTAGGAATCATTATTCTAGTTAAACACGACTTTTAAATCAAGATAAACACACTTAACCTTCACTAGAATAATCACAAGATGATGTAGTTCAAACTATTTTAGGGGTTAGGTAAAGTCAATTCAAAGATAACTAGGTGAATTCTCTAGTTAAACCTGAACAAGCTAAGAAAACAGTTCCCTAAAGTAGACCGGACTCAAATTGAAATACTTTATTTGTACTAAATCTTTACATTCTACCTTATTTTTTCTCAGGTCTATTCACAACTGTTAATAAACTTGAGTTCAAAAACGTAAACTCGTAAACTATCCTGTAACGGTCAATCTTTACCTGATCTTTTTGTTATCGTGTTTCTTCTGTCTCACGGAAAGTTTCATCACTTCCAGTATGAAAGGAAGTGAACCTGATCACTAATACAAAGACACAGTAACTTGTTGAACTTTAGATAAACAGTTATTTTATCAAAACGAACATAAGAAATCGTACAAAATGTAGACTATGACTGAAAGTAATTGATTTATGCAGGAAGTATAGTCGAAAAGTAAAAGGATAAAAGACGTCAAGTAGGGAAAATAATCCTCTGTTTCTTATCTAAAATTTTACACATTTCCAGAACCCCTGTCACTGTACTCAAGGTGGACTATTGGTCAAAGGACAGAGAAAGAATGGAAGTCCTTATCAAAATCTACTACGATTTTTTCTCTTGACGGGTCTTTGTAAAGAGAAAATATGATTAAGAGAAGAATATGGGTGTCTTATCCTTCCCTTCACGAAAATCGTTCTTCGTCGGGAATTCTGGAGTACAAGATGCACCACTCTTTTTCCACATATTGTGTCCCTCGGTTTGGACCACGAGACACTACTGGACCTCCCCGCTTTGCCACCCTCAGAGAGAGAGAGAGAGAGAGAGATATATATATATGTATATATATATATATATGTGTGTGTTTGTGTGTGTGTGTGTTCGTATGTGTGTATATATTGTACATACAAAATATGTATCTTTATATTAATCCTGACTAAGTATAACTGAGTACCGTCTATGGTGGTGTTATAACACTTGATCAATAAGAGGCTGACTTTTGTATCCACATATTATACGTCACTGAGACGTACGTAGTGTGACAGTCCCTTCGAGTAACAGGAAAAGGGAACCCCATAGAAGAACTCCTGTCTCTCTAAACTTCTCTGAGTTTGTACATGTTTGTTCAGTCTCCCGACTGACCACCAGTCGCACCATACAGTATGACAACATGGGTAGTCGAAAGTCAATCCTCTTGTCTCGGTGAGATTCAAGGTGCCCTTATTTTCTAAGTAATCGGAAACATCTTTTTTAATCTGATATCTGTTTACACCCCGAAACGACTCCTTCACTACAAGACCCCTTCCCACCCACTACAACCTCAAATCTCTTTGTCAATGATTTTTAGTGTTTTCTCGATCACGTCCGTCTGTTTAACTTAGAGTACCCTTTAGGTTCTTTGATTCGGGAGATCCATCAGTTTTACCCTAGTCTACACGTGTGTGTCCGAGAGGGTACTATGATTGTCGTATTTTTACTCCTTTTTTTTACTACTTCTTTCTGTTCCGGGACCCTTTCTTCAGTTTATTCTACGGGGAAAGTAGTATAACAATTAAAGTTAAAAACAATAATTTATTAACAATTTTAAATTTCTGGAGGTAAAACCAATAAAGAGTGTAAACAACCAAAAGATCTACTTTCCGTTGTTCGATGAATTTTTCAAAGTGGGACTGTATCTTTTAACCCCTTAAGTTGAACAAAGTAAAACAGGTACTCGTGTGACTCTGGAGTTTTTAATTTCTTTAAGTAAATTTTACTGTGTCAGTCAGTTCTATCTCAAGACAGTCGGCTGAGGATAGTCACGAGGAAGCCAAAATGTACTGAGGAGGAACTTCTCTGTAAAACTCAATTTGACACCACTTCAGAGTGAGAAATTTTGAGTGAAGATTAATTGTGTATGTCTTGATTTAAAAATCGGGTCTAGACCAACAATTCCTACTAGGACATTGACCGGAATAACTGTAAAGGAAACCGTTTAGGTAGAAAGTTCCGAATGAAGGTTCTCAGTCCCACCAGAGAACGAAGACACCTCCAGTACAACTTTCTTCACCCACCGTTTAATATTAAAGGACATAAGAATGTTGTATTCTTGTAAGTAGAAATTGGTCAAAGTAGGTCTTTCAGACTTTTGGATCAGATACGATATAAGACGTAATCTGTTATTCTTCTCCACGTCTTTCCTAGTCTCTACTGGGAAGACGAAATCCAATAGGATGACTAGGTAAGATAAAAGAACCTACAGAGAATTTCGATGGAAATGTAGTCGAAAAATTCCCAACTTTTACGAACGATTTAACCTATCGAATAAGTAAGTGGAGTTTGAATAAGGTCATCCGTCTTTTTTATTTCCTATACTTTTCCCCAATTTATTTCATAAAAACAGTTTCTATGTTTTTTATATCCTTTTTTAGAATGTAATTACCATTTGATACACAAACCGGATTCTTTCGTTGTAGGAACTTTTACGCTTGTGTAATACTTGGTTTTTAATGGGATTTTAAAATGTTAATTTTAGTTTGAGAAAGCCATGTTTAAGTCCTAAGTATTTGAAGCATGGTAAATTATGACAAAATAAAAGGTAAAAGTACTGTAGATTCTACTGAACTCGGTTAATGTTGGTTTAAATCAACACGAACAACCCAAAAGTGTTGACGAGACAAAGACAACACATTTTAAACGACTAGGGTAACTAAGTAATTAGTACCGTTGAGAACCCTCGAATTAGTTAGAAGTTTTGTTAAATTACAGACACGTCAAATATCAATTACGACGTTTTCTCTAAAAAGAAAAGTACGTAAATTTTTAGTGTCTCTTTAATGGAAAGAAAGAGGAAGTCCCACTACCCGTCAAGGAAGAGACTGAAAGACCTTCACCCACCATCCTCACTTGATAACCGTCGGCAAGTCATTTGTTGACTTTTACCCTAGACGAAAAGTTCTCTTACCATCGGTACGATGATGGGATAAAGGATACGGTCCTCCAGCTCTCGTTTTCACATAAACCTGTTCACTTTTACAATGATTACCCTCTCCATGTCACAGTCATGGATTCTGTCAATAACCTCTTGACTACCCGTCGTTCCCCTCCCACCACTTTCGCACGGCCTGCGCACCTTCGCAAAGACGAGACCTGACCCGACACACACGAGACGGACCGAAGAAGACGAAGGCCAACGCCTTCCGGGAGACTCTGTGGCCACATAAGAACAGACAAGACGTCGACTTGAAGATGGGGTACACGAAAGAATGAACGACACTCTTGATTCAATCACGGGAGACAAGGTCGACTTACCTCCCAAAAATATTCGTGTCCCTACGTTGAACCAGGTCCGGACTTCACTCGTGGTCCCCAAACTAACGAAATATAGTGTACCTTTTGTGTCCCTCTGTTCCACCCTCGCGGGAGGTCCCCGACGCAGGGGCGAGAACGGGGACACTGTCACAAAGGAGGTGTCCGCCTTCTTCGTCCCTAATTAATGAACAACAAAGTAAAGTAAAAAGAAGAGCAACCAAAATTCTCTAGCGGATAGACAAATCAACAGAAGTATCTAAAAGAACTATAAGTAAAATTGGCATGAAGTGTCTCCTCCTCCCTTTGGGTAAAACTAAACGAGGTCCAAACTAAGGAGACGGGAAGACTTTTGAGGTAATGTCAACTTAAATCTCTCCAATGTTTACCAGTTCCCTTCCAGATTTCTACTATTTTGATATCCCTTTATCTCTGGATACTCTTTGAAACAAATGTCTTTAACTCAGTAAAAAGTATTTCTTTACTTTCTCCTCGTCCCTACTACTTGAACGCCATCGTCTCTAAGGTCCGTTGGTCGATTACCACGTATTTATCTTTGTCCTTCATCGATTTTCACGTACCCCATCTTTGTGTTTCGGGGTCATAATAATAGGGGGGTCAACCGCTCTTTAACCTTCCCTAAGGGACCAAGAGTAGACAACTTTACTATAACATAAAGAGTTAGTGTCAAAATATCGCGAAGGAAAGTATCAGAAACAAAGAAGACGATCTATTGGAAAGGTATAGAATCGAGGACTCTGTGAAAGTCGAGAAGCATTGGACGGCGGTCAGTAACAGCATCAAAAATAAGTCCACATAATGAAGGTACCACTGAAGTTTTCCTGGGACCCGAGACACTTTTGTCCTTAATAATTTTTTTTTAAATATTAACTTTCAGAGAGATTGTCACGAAGTACATACTAATCACGAGTTACTCATAAAAAAATTTATAGGAGACTTTCTTCAATGACTAGTCGAACCAAACTTCGTTTCTGATCTTCTTTTCGAATTACGAGACCCGACCACGTGACCCCACTGGGTCTCCCTACCATGCCCCTCCCTCCACCCTCCCCCCAAGTCCTACCCCTTGTGCACATGTGGGTACCGCCTAAGTACAGTTACATACCGTTTTGGTTATGCTATAACATTTCATTAATCGGAGGTTAATTTTATTTATTTAAATATAATTTTTTTCTCTTTTCGAATTACGTCTCTAGAAAGACCTCGTAATCCTTTACCTGTAGGATCAACCAACATACTGACACGGTTGGAACTCAGAAAAGGATCGGAAAACGGAAAAAGGTGGTAAAGGAGTCGAGAAACTTGTTAAGATTGGTCGATCTCTCTGACCTCGTCCTTTACCGTTGGGTGAGGTCATAAGAACGGTCCTATTAGGGTACCTGTCTCCTCGGACCTCCCGATGACAGGTACCCCAACGTCTCAGTCCGTGCTGACTCACTGGCTCGTGTCGTATTTCTGTTATAATTATCAATCGCTAGTTTTACTTGAGTTTGGTTTCAAAATTTTGGGGTTTATTACCTTTTCTTTTACTCCTGTATCTTCACCAGGTAAGTGGGTGTACTAAGTAGCTGAAAAGTTATCTTAGATCCCGTGGTATACCTACACGACTTACCTGGTTAAGAGACCTGTTCTTTTGGCAACGTCGGTGAGAAACACTTAGATACCCTTGTTTTATCGTGGTTCTTATACAAGTGACATCCTTTGACCGGGTGTCCCGGTCCTTCTCAGGTAAACAAGGTATAAGTCAATAAAAATACTGGTCGGTACTAATAAAGGATATTTATCTTTAGTAGTTATACTTATAAGTCTTACTCAAGAATAGGATCCATGTACCTCATACAAGAATGGAAGTCGTTTTTCACTTGATCTTTGTTTTACGACTCGGGCGATTTCAAACAAAAATTGTGAAAGTCCTAGAGAAAAAGAGACAATAAGGGTACATGACGAAAGTGAAAGACGAAAAACTCTCGAACCGATGGTACAACTTATGTCGTCAGAAAGACGTATTTGTTCAAGTTAAGAATTTAGGATAACACGTTTCCTTACGAAACAAGAAAAAGTTTCCTAAAACCCTTTTATCTTTAGTCCCGAAGTTCCTTCTGTATTTCTCTCTTTGTTATAACGGAACATTATTCCTTGGATAAGTCACCCTGGCTTTAGACTCAACCATCCACTGGTGGAGGAGATACACCTATGAGCTCAGCTCCGTAAGTCGTCGTCTCCTCTCGCTCGTTCTAAAACTGTATAAACAAGTTCACATTATCAAGTAAGTAAAGGGACTTATTAACCAAATAATTTCTTCGAAAATAAGACTCAGAAGAACATAGGACTGGTGTACTTCCCTATACTCAGGAAATCATTTATTTACCCGAGACGTACAAGATTTACTCATCTTATAACTGGAGCTGAGAAGGGTCGTCACAGCATCTCGTCATACCACCTCTACTGAATACTCCGTTCAGATGGTGTAATTAAGTTCACTGTTTGAGAAGGGAAGTGTTTATCGAAGGTGTAAGAGACGGGTGTGTCGTTCACGGAAGGAAACTCAGTCGTTATTATGTTGTAAACGAGTGAAAGTGTGTAAATTTATTGGTCAAGTATTTTTGGGAAAATTAGACTCTGTATAAAAAATTTTCTGACAAAAACACTTTAAAGTATAAAACGTAACTGGAAAATTACTGAGAAAAATGAGTTTTGTAATTAATAACTTTGTAAAATTAACCTTCACTTTCATATGTTTATTTTCGTTTTATACATACTGTACCGTAATGATTCCTATCCTTTAAAACCTTTATTCAAGACTGTTTTAAAGTACTGTGAACGTCACTAAAACGACAATTAGTCGAAGTTTAAGATTCAAGAGTAGAACGAAATCACTCTCTTGATGTATAAAATTTCCATACAAACACTGATCATACTTTCAGCGAGAAACGTTGGGGTACTTGATATGTCAGGTACCTTAAAAGGTCCTGTCTTATGACCTCACCCATCAGAAAAGGAAGAGGTCCCTAGAAGGGTTGCGTCCCTAGTTTGTTCGACTCGGTGTTCCCTTCGGGTTTTTATGACCTCCCACATCGGATAGGGAAGAGGTCCCCTAGAAGGGCCGGGTCCTTAGTTTGGTACGTACCAGAGGACACAACATCTGACTAAGAAATGGTTGACTCGATAGTCCCTTCGGGTAAATTTTCCATTGGAGTCTATACGTCTACTGTAGTGGGAATACCGTCTTTCACTTCTTCTTGATTTCTCCCCGAGAACTACTTTCACTTTCTCCTCTCACTTTTTCAATCGAATTTCGAGTTGTAAGTCTTTTGATTCTAGTACCGTAGACCAGGGTAGTGAAGTATCGTATATCTACCCCTTTGTCACCTTTATCACCAACTGAAATAAAAAGACCCGAGGTTTTAGTGACGTCTACCACTAACGTCGGTACTTTAATTTTCTGTAAATGAGGAACCTTCTTTTCAATACTGGTTGGATCTGTCGTGTAATTTTTCGTCTCTGTAATGAAACGGTTGTTTCCAGGCAGATCAGTTCAGATACCAAAAAGGTCAGCAGTACATACCTACACTCTCAACCTGATATTTCTTTCGACTCGCGACTTCTTAACTACGAAAACTTGACTCCACAACCTCTTCTGAGAACTCTCAGGGAACCTGACGTTCCTCTAAGTTGGTCAGGTAGAATTTCCTTTAGTCAGGACCCACAAGTAACCTTCCTGACTACAACTTCGACTTTGAGGTTATGAAACCGGTGGACTACACTTCTCAACTGAGTAACCTTTTCTGGGACTACGACCCTTTCTAACTCCCGTCCTCCTCTTCCCCTGCTGTCTCCTACTCTACCAACCTACCGTAGTGACTGAGTTACCTGTACCCAAACCCATCTGAGGTCCTCAACCACTAAATGTCCCTCCGGACCGCACGACACCAAGTACCCCAGTGTTTCTCAGCCTGTGCCGGCTTACTGATTTGACTTGACTTCCAGAAAGTTTACTACTTATCGGTTATTATAAAGTATAAATATCAAACAAATCAACTATGTACCGACATCGGAACCTTTTGTTCTAAGAATCACTTATCATGGTGAGACGTAAAGAATATTGAAATATCGAGACACTCATAACGTTCCTTAAAACTTTCGGTTCTAAAGAGTGGAAACATGAAATACTATCTTAACATTTTCACTCCAACGGTCCACCTTCAAAATAAATGGAATGGGAATCTCCCTTTTTTTATCTATTTTTACTTATTTACCGAATAGAGTTGTAATCGTCGTTTAATCCTTTAGTTATCTAAAAAGAACGTGGAAGGTTGATCAAAATTTTAGTAAGATGAAAATTCTTTTATATAGATTTCGACCATTAAAGAAAAATAAATTATCCTAATATATGGACACATTATAAAACTGAAATCCTATAGTGTCAGAGTTCTTTTCATCTAATTAAAATATATAAATAATGAATATAGGAAGTAAAAAATTTATTCATAAATTTTCCCGAATATTCTATGGTAAAAAATCCATTATTTTAACCTTTTATCCCTTTATCCTTTTCATTTTATTTAGACCCCTATTACAAATTTGTATCTAATATAAGGTATTACAGGTTATCCGAAACGATATCGAACCGACTTTTAAACTGGAGTTAGAAAGATCGTTGACTGTGTTTGTTGTAAGTTCATAAAATAAGGGACATTGTCACATTCTAAAAAGGATACCTAGGATGGTAACTAAATATACTTTACACATATAGTTCGTAGATAAAGGTTTTACTATATAAATCGGTTTTCTATTATGTCACTCTCTCTTAATAATTTATTCTTTCGTTTGATTTAAAATCAGTGATGTATTGGATTTAATCAGAACCAGAGTCAAAGTCCACCCTACTTTACCGAAGGACCGACACGGATCTTTTTGACTTCTCTTATAATTTTACCTGTAAAGATATAAAGACGTCACTATAAATAATTTGTAAGAAGTATAGGGAACTCTTATCACTTATTAAAAAGAGACTGTGTACTCGTTTAACTGACTCATCCGGGCACTATTTATAAGTCATATTCGACTTGTAGAGATCAATAGAGACATTTTGTACAGTACCGTACACTACGGTCACTACGACCAGTTGATCCTCTTGTGGATCTCTGTATAAACCTGGAAAATGGGAAAAGGAATAAGGTATCTAGTACGTTTATAAAGAAGGGATGGATCTACAATCAATTTTATTATAATTGTCATAAACAACTCGTTGTCAATACGTGGTCCCAAACATCAACGATGTCAACTATAACCCGAAGGGTCCACTACAATCACCATTTCTTGGGTGGGCGGTCACGTCCTCTGTGTTCTCTACGTCTAAGCTAGGAACCCAACCCTTCTAGTCGACCTTATCTTTACCGTGAGGTGAGGTCATAAGAACGGACCTTATACGGCACCCGTCTCCTCGATCCACCCGATGTCAGGTACCCCGGAGTTTCTCCACCTGTACTGACTCTCTGACACGTATGTGGGTGTCGCAACTATAATTCTTCTTTAGGTATTAAAGTGTCACATACATTATATCATTTCCCTGTTCATTTGACCTCTGACATTAGATGTTAGATGGATTCTTTCCGGTACTTCTTCATGGTCGGTACAGACTACTTCACTTTTTCTCCCTGCCACCGGAGAAAACTTCCCTATCCATGTCCAAAGAACCTTTTATACCATGAACTCTACCCAAAACTACTTACCCATACTAACCCTGCTCACTTTCCTCTGTAAGGAACGTCTTTCTTACGGTACTCATCTTCGGGACTCCACCGTGAATCAAGGTAAGTGTAGGAAGTGTGAGACAGAGGTCGGTGGGTCTCTACGTCGTTAATATCCTTCAGTAATCTAGAGAGTAAAGGCGTCGAAAACTGACGTAGAGTTGGGGAGGTGAAAATTCATAAAACAGAGGATAGAGAAAGTAGGACCAAAGTAGTGACTTCGGAATAAAGACGTCGTGAGTAAATTTGACTGTTGAACAAACCAGACGTACTGAAAGGAGGTATCGTTGAGACTCCCTACTAGACCGAGTCTACTAAAAGAATCAATATACGATCGAGGGGCACCTATTCTAATGTTCCTGATGAAGAAGGAAGGATCCGGGAAGGGAGGGAAAGGAGGTTTAGTCCGTAGATTACATGGGATGAGATCTGAGGTCCCGGGGCCAAGAGACGAATAAATCCCCCGTACTAGTCTAGTCCTCTTTTACGATTACAGTGTCCTTGACGTTCATTAGACCAAATGATCCTTATCCTCTACGTGAGTTCACTAACCATCTTGTGTGACCCCCCTCTCTCTATTAGATCCGAACATAACACCCTCAGAGACTGTACGACTCTTGTAAAATAAACTAAACTATTATTTCCCCTTAAGCCACCTCCTAAACCTCGTCCAAAAGACAAACGTAAACAAAGAGAGAAAGACCCATCCCCCTCCCACCCCACACACACACACACACACACACACACACACACACACACACACGCGCGCGCACGTACGTACGCACGCTATGCAAAAGTATCCTTTTCCCTACCGTAGAAAATCTAAGACAGATACTACGGTAAGTGTTGACACACGTGGGTTCACACACACACACTCACTATACAAGAGTCCTTTTCCTTACCGTAGATAAGCTAAAAGAGATACCACGGTAAGTGTTGACACACGTAGGTTCTTTCCGAAGCATCTCTACTCCCACCACTACTTTAAACCTTTTCAAAACAGTCTGGTATCACGAAAAGTCTTATAGTAGAAGTATTTTCCTAGTTCGTAGGAACTCTTCCTTGACATAACGAATCTTTTCTCATTCACCTGTTACGGTCATTTTTACCTTTATACATAAATCGGACATCTTCAGAAATCAAAATTGACCGCCTCTGGCCTACCTTTGACTTTGTTTAGAGTCTCAAAGTACGAGACGACTGTCGTCTCTACACCAAGTGAATCGAAGATCGGCTCACAAATTCACTATAACTTTGTGAAGGTCAAATGTCATGTAAACCGTCGAGAGACAACTTATTAGAAAAAATACACATAAGACAAACCTTCACTTACATATGGTCAATAAAATTCATCATAAAAAATTAGACAACGACACAATTAATATCGTTTCTGTCGTCGTTGTGTCAGTATCTGACTACACTTACAAAATAAGTTACTTGGTTTCTTTATAGGTGGTCCCGACATATCTTTAACGTCACCTGACTTTTATTAGTTTATGCTTACCCAAATCCATCGGTTACCGTGACTGTCGAATACTTCGACTTGTGATCTAAAAAAAAAAAAAAGGACGACGTCAAACACACTCTCAGTGACTTCTTTCTTGGGGAGACACACTAATATAAAAGAACACCTTACATTGATTAAAGTGTCACCTTATCAAAACTGTTCTCAAGAATCAAAGGAAGGTATACAAAATAAAGTAAAAGATCTTTTCCCCAGGAACGGGACCGCGTAAACTTACGACAACTCGTGGTATCGTTTCGACAAATAAAACCATGTTAATAGTCACCCTTTTTTCTCTCCTTTTTTTCTATTTTTATTTTTCCCTTCCACTCAGACCCACTTAACGAGAACTTGACAACGTACGATCGTATCTCCGGAGCTTAGACCCGGTTCGTTACCCTGTAGTGCCGAAGAGCAATTTCAGACTTGGTTTCTCTTTTAATACCCACTTGTACACACACCTTAAGGTACGGAAGGCAGGGGACGACTTGTTGACCTGTTATTGGAAATAAGAGTAACACAAAAGAAAGTTGTGTTACAATGACACAAAGTAAGTTGGTCCCTTTGTGAACTCTTCGTTATCTTACTCTTATTCACCGACTAGGATCTTTCAATCTAAAAGAAAAGAAAGATATTTTTTTTTATGGCATTTTAAACATAAATCCTATACGTTCCTCCCTTTATTTCTTGTCTCCATCATGATTAACTACAACCTAAGAAACTTCCCGTTCAGAGAATAAAGGAACTTAAAAAGATAAATAACTGAAGTTTCGACAGTAAAGATTTATCTAAAGACCCTGATCCTTAGAACCGTGTTTTAGAAGTCACACAAGGTCCTCCGAAATGAGACCGTGTAATGGGTCATCTTTATACACCTTTACTATATTTGTTTATTGAGTAATTTTTCTACTATACGAATTGAGAATTTTGATCTTTGTCATGACAATTACCATTACAATCAGTATTTTCTTCTTTATGTTTAATCATAACGTGAGTCATTGTAGAGAATGGATAATTCTAACTGATTCTATGTATTCAAACAATTATAACACAATAGTTCTTACCCCCCGTCCATTCGTGAAGTGTATAACGAACTCTTACATACGTAAGGATGTTGTGTTTATAAGTCCTGATAACTTTTACAAGTTTTAAAGTGTGAGAAAATATCTTGAGGTCAAATAAGACATCTATATTATCATACACACACATTTTAATACAACAATCTGATAACAAAGTAACGAATTTTATCGTTCAATCTTTACGGAATTTAAAGGTGGTTATTTTCTCTTCATTTTATATGATAAATATCGAGACGTCATTTTACGATGGGGATCTCTTCCTTTACCGTTGGGTGAGGTCATAAGAACGGATCTTTTAGGGCACCTGTCTCCTCGGACAGGGGCCCCGAGTGTTTCTCAGGTACCTCAACGGTTCTCAGTCTGTTCCGAATCACTGATTCGCCATTTTATGAGGTGTATTTCTCTTATACTCTCTCACTCCGGTATAAGAGACACAATCATCCTTTTATGAGAGAAGGGTTTTGTGGGGTAATTCACCTTTTTTGTGTTGTCGTACGTTTTGTATGACAACATACGGTGGTGAACATATTTTGGTCTGTTTTTAATATGGACAGAAACGAATAAATATATAGATACCTTTGTCTTTGTTTTAGTTGGTTACCCCTTTTTACCTACTGTCTTTGTCACCATATTTCCTCTGAAGCAACGACAACAAGTCAACGAGTCAGCACAGACTGAGAAACGCTGGGGTACTTGATGTCGTGTCAGTCCGAAGTGACAGGAAGTGGTAGAAGGACTCGTCATACTTTTCCGTTTCCTCTGAAGCCACGTACGGATAAATACAAAAACCGAGAACTTGGGACACTTACGTAATAGACAAACTTTTTGATTTTCATAAAAAAAATTTTTCTCCGCTCTCGTTCAGTAAGGTCGGACCTACCAGTCTTTTCTGAAATCTTTCCTTCACTACAAACTCCACTTAGAACCTCCTATTCTTCAAGTTCGTCTCTCTTTCGTTCTTTTCTTATAGTACTCGTTTACGAGTCTTCAACCTTTTAGACACCTCCCAGTCGTTTCGGTATGTTACCGTGCCTCTTCCTTCGAAGTTTCTCGGTTCTTCTCTCGTCACTATATATTTTGTTTCCTTTACCTTCCAAGTCCTTCCTCCCGAACCAATAATCGTAGTCCTCGGTGTCTCTCCAGTGACCCCGACGACGTGGGGACGTCAAACAGACACCAACTAAGGTGAAAGTCGGACTGAAAATCAGTGACCTGAGACACCACTTCCCACAACCAAAAGAAAGATCAAAGTACTTGGTCAGTAGACGTCTAACAAAAGATATTTACGTAGAGAAACAATCTCTGGACATATTGTTTTTTCATTGTCCTCCGTATTGTCTACTGAAGTTTTCAACATTTTAGATAAAAGACTCTCTTTAACGTGTACAATTCGTTGAACACCTCTAATGTTTCGTCAGACGAAAAAGGGTCGTGAGTCAAATAATTATATGAAGTATCATGAACAACTATCCAGTAGTTTACTTCACTACACATATTAATATCACACGTTATATAAATTATATTACCTACCACTACTTCTACTACCGTATTAGTACCACTGTTACTATTCCTATTAGAACTTAACCTTCAAAGGGGGGATCGAAACCGAAAAGAGAGACTGCGGTCAAAGAAGAACACAAAGGAAAACTAAAACCCACTCACCACACTGTCCTTATTCTAACGGACCTCAAGGATTTCCCGAAGTACCTAAATACGACCTTTTTTCCGCATCCTGTAAAGTCCTATTATTAGTGTGTCCTGACCCACTACGTCTGTCTTCTTTTGTCTCGTACTTGTTTTGACAACAGAGGACTTTCCCTGACTACACAATATCACAGTCCTCACCCTTCTCAACGACGCGGATACTGGACCAGTAACGGAACCACCCACTGAAACCGAACTAGAAAAGTGGAGAGAGTTGAAGTCAAAAATTTTAACTTCATATCAACTAAATGTCACAATACGTTGAAAGACCATATGTCTTTCACTAAGTCAATATGTGTGTGTGTGTGTGTGTATATATAAAAGTATAAGAAAAGGGAATATCCAGTAATTTTTCATGACTCATATCAAGGAACACGATATGTTATCCAGAAACAACTAATAAATAAAATATATACTTTCACTTAAAACGAGTCAACACAGGTTGGGAAACACTGGGACACCTGACATCGGGTGGTCCGAGGAGACAGGAACCTTAAGAGGTCCGTTCTTACCCAACGGTAGGGGAAGAGGTCCCCTAGAAGGGCCGGGTCCCTAGTTTGGACCTAGAGGAAGTAACGTCCGGTTAAGAAATATCGACTCGATGGTCCCTTCGGGTAAAAATATAATATATATAGATAGAGAGATATATATAATAATCACATATTAAATAAGGGAACATTTTCTTTCACCTATTCCAGAGACCAAAAATCAAAAAGAGAATCGTCATGTTAAAATAAAAGGGTTCTCTTTGACGTCTTTTCTGGACACTACCTTCGTCCGTCCCCTTAGTGCGAAGATAGTGGAAACTCATCGGAAACTTACTTCGTAACATTAGGTAAGCATTTCCTACCTTAGTTTAGTAGAAGACCACGGAAGCTCCAGATCGAAAATTTAAAAGGTACTGAAATTATAAGGTTCTGATGATTTTTATACTTATCGTATTCTTACCCCATTAAAATTCTGGGATAAAATTTGTAAGAGTTACAAATGGAAATAAATTTATGAAAACGTTAAAACTAACATTATTTCGGTAAATGGACTCACAGGACTACCAAATCCTGTGGGGTCACTCGAATGACTCTATAGATAGATGGTTGAACTCTTAGAACATTGATTTTCCACACACACACACGCGCGTGTACCCGCACACACGCGCGTACACGTGTGCGAATCAACGAGTCAGCACAGACTGGGAAACACTGGGGTACCTGACGTCAGGTGGTACGAAGAGACAGGTACCTTAAGAGGTCCGTTCTTATCACCTCACCCATTGGTAATAGAAGAGGTTGATTTTCCATATACCCGACTTTAATTCATAATATATCTAAGGTTTCCGCTTCTATCAAAAATCACTAAATCTTGTCATAGTGGAATGATAGTTTAATATAAATAACCTTAATATAGTAAGAGGATAATAAGAACATATAGACATCCTACTAGTTAATAGAATCTTGTCTCCTCATTACATAGTTTTCAATCAAAAGGAATGTCGGAATGATCGAGAATTAGATGTCAACTATTACCACGTACGTGTAACTTTCTAGTACTTTAGGTGTCAAATCACAACAGTATTAAACCTGATTTGAAAATCCGATACGAACTACTTAAGGTTCAATTAAATAACATGGTGAGTTTGTCGATTACTTGAGGGTAAATATTTGGAATATACCATAAATTAAGTTTCAACCATTCGGTCGAAGAACGATGATCTTTCTATTCTAACCACAGTGGATTGACCTTAGTTAGGTATCAGAATCCTGTAAACGGTCTTACCTAATAAATTCTCTTCTTGAGTACCACGAGTCACGGGTCAAATAAGTCATTTTAATTGACTTTTCCTAATTAAAGACCACCGACTCCGAACACCACCGAAAGAAAGTCGTCGTGTAAAATAGAACCCGACTCCTCAGTTCCTTCACGGGACACACACACGAATCCTGTCTAAGAACAACGATTTTATAACAGTACACCGTGTCCGGAACAACAAGAATCATTTATGACACACAATAACCGTACACTACCTCTTTTGTTACTCCGACCTATTCTTCCTTCCCTTTCCTTCTTACGATAGTTATCGGAGGTGTCCCCTAAATAAATTTCGGACGGTAGAACAGTTGTAACAAAGTTATACTGTCGACTCCGAAGGCGGTTGATAACTTGTAGACTGGGGTAAACCGAAGAGTGAACTTCGACACGGAATCAGATTTACCTTCCCGACTGAGAGACTCTTCGGTATCGGACTTAGACTCAAACCAAGTAGTGGTTCAAGTACTACTAATAGACTTCAAACTTGGAGTCCCCTCTTATTTTAACTTTCAGAGTGGTCTCACTTAAAACGGTCACTAAAAAAACCGAAAGTTGCAAACGAATCTTTACTGTACTTTCGTCGACGACAAAAGACCTGCAAACTCTGACCCACCACCTAAGGTTTATATAGTATACGGTGTGACCACAATTAGGTAGTCCCTTTCTTTACACAAATTAACAACAACTTTACTATTTATCCTGTACCTTAAATTAGAGTCTAAATTTGTACCAAAATTTAACACAAAGAGATCGACTACCTATAACAGTAAATGTTGTCAAATAAAGTCGGAGTTCTCTGACTCTCAAAAGGATGATTTTAAACGTTGTTGATCCTAATCAGTCTTGAGAGTCTTTATCATTCTTACGTTTGACCTCAATCTGGATCTAAATTTAAAACCGAAATGATTGAAGAATCCCTACTTTGGTTTTCGTTCAATAATCGGAGAGACTCGAGGATGGACGAGAAGAAACTTTATCCCGACCGTCACGGAAGAGATGTCCACTTTGTATGACAGGTCTAGTATCATTCAAGAGATCTTTATAATTGATGAAAATACGATTATCTCTTCCTCTACCGTTGGGTGAGGTCACAAGAGCGGACCTCTTAGGGTCCCTGCCCTCTCGGACCACCCGACGGCAGATACCCCAGCGTATCTCAGCCTGTGTTGACTTCACTGAATCATCATCATCATCATCATACGATTATCTCGTGTGTCATCTGTACATTAGATACGTCAATTGGATGTTTGTAAAAATCAGTGTAAAGGGTGGTAGGGAAACTTTCGTTCTACAAAATGACTTTTTTTTTTTTACTTCCGTTACACCACTACTGAAACCTCCTAATAATATGATATATAACGGTAATAGGTAATATATTTGTAATATTTATAAACATTCTGTCCTTAATACAGGAAAATAAAGTGATACATAATAACCGTAAACGAACAAAAAAAAAAAAAAGGAAATTTTTTGGGTGGTACGACGATATGAGGTAGTCGGTTATAAAGTTGTTAAAAACTCCTCGTTGTTAAAATAAGTCGTACTATTCTTTACTCTCCAAAACAAATCTAACCTCTAATATTAAATTCCTCAAAACGAGGATTTTACGAACGGAAGGATTCACCTCCCTGTACTAGTAAGAACTTTAACATTTGTTGTTACAGTCCTCACTCACTATCAGGAATCGACCGACGTCTTAAACGTGATTACAACTTGACCATTTTTCACCGTTAGTTCCTGGTTTTATATAATGGACCAAACACTGTAGAGTGGACACGATATATCCGTTGAAAAGAAGGATGTACGAATAGACCACTATGTCTCATGGAGTACATTGGTTTAGTTACCACTTTAGTCTCACCTAATCACTAAACCAAGTGTTGGTAAGTGCACCAGACAAATCGTGTACTACTACGTTTTTAAATTCGGGTACTTATACATAACTTTAATTATCAGGAGTCATGTTCAAATTTTAAAGATTTTCGAGAAGTCAAATTAACATACCGAAATATTTACTGTACTCCTCCGTCTTTTATAAGATTCATTTATTGTAAATAAAACGATAAAACCCCCCTCCGGTGCCTTAAACTCGACAAATGTCTCTTACACGTTCGGAAGGGACCACCGAGTCACCATTTCTTAAGTGTTCGTTACGTCCGCTACCCTCTGAGCTCAAACCAGGGACCCAGTCCTTCTAGGGGTCCTTCTCTTTTACCACTGGGTGAGGTCATAAGGACGGACCCTTTAGGACACCTGTCTCCTTGGACCCTCCAGTGTCAGGTACCCTAGTGTTCTCAGTCTGTACTGACTCACTGATTTCTTGGTTCTTGTATCCTATACGTTTCGATATCACGGACTAAAGAACGTATCGACCATAACACGTGTTTTAATTAAGGTTCTGCCTGTAAAAGTTTTATGAATCTTGTTTCCATAGTAACTTTATTATCGAAGATCACCTCCAATGAAATTTATTTTTGTAAATAAACTTACTATCCATCGAAATTGTGAATTTATTACGACAGAGGAACATCAGCGGATAGCACAACAAAATAAATTCTTGAAGATCAGAGAAAGGTCTTATGACCGGGTCACGACGGGTAAAAGGGACACAAGTAATTCGTTGACTTTTAAAGTTTTATTATTAATTTTTTAAAATTCAAGACACGGTTTTCTTTTGGTGGACAATGATCATCGGTCACTAGTACAACAGGAGTCAAGTCAAGTCAAGTCAAGTCAACGAGTCAGCACAGACAGAGAAACACTGGGGTACTTGGCGTCGTGCGGTCCGGAGGGACAGGTAGTGGTTGAGGGCCTCAAATGAGTTTGAGTACAGGTAGCTCAACCACTATAGTAGGTCGGTAGAGTAGGAGACAGTAGGGGAAGAGAAGGACGGGGGTTAGGGAGGGTCGTAGTCTCAGAAAAGGTTACTCAGTTGAGAAACGTAGTCCACCGGTTTCATAACGTCAAAGTCGAAATCGTAGTCAGGAAGATTACTTGTGGGTCCCGACTAGAGGAAGTCTTACCTGACCAACCTAGAGGAACGTCAGGTTCCCTGAGAGTTATCAGAAGAGATTGTGGTGTCAAGTTTTCGTAGTTAAGAAGACACGAGTCGAAAGAAGTGTCAGGTTGAGAGTGTAGGTATGTACTGGTGACCTTTTGGTATCGCAACTGATCTACCTGGAAACAACCGTTTCATTACGGAAACGAAAAATTATACGATAGATCCACCAGTGGGAATTTGTAGTCAGTCGAAAGTGACTTTTTATTGTGTTTTCTATTCAGGAGTTTTTTATCCGTGAATTAAAGAAAGTTTCTTTTTTGCTCGTAAAAAGGGGGTCACAACTGATCAACTTGGATATTCATTAGTTCCGTCGGTCAAGTCCTTGTTTTCTGTCAACGAATACTAAGTCAGGTAAACGATCAACGTCTTTGAATAAAAGATTTGACATAGTCTCCCTTATTATAATCCCGACTAGTAGTACTCATCCCGATATTATTCCTACCACGATGTCATAAAGTGTGCACACAAAGATTTTGAGTTTTCTTCCAACGATAGAAAGGTCAAGATACATACAACGGTATCTAAGTTGAGGTCAGAGAGTATAATGTAAGAGAAAAAATTTTTAATACACAAGAAGTATTAATACTTTTTGTCTCAATGAAAAAAAACGACTTTAACAAGTGTACCATCCGATAAGAGACCCAAATTACGTACGATAAGGGAAAAAATTTTTTTATAGTATCTTATGAACTTAGATAAGTAAGGAGAGTGGAGACTTACAAAGATAGAGGGACTACAGAACCCCTCAGATTTGAACGGTCTCTTCAAACAGTTTACACATCGCCGAGGACCTAATGGATTTCTCTATTGATCTAAGTTATGTTTTTAACAAAGTAACGAGAATTGGTAGTGTGTTTCCGGTCACTACAAGGACGAGAAAATTTGTTATGTTAATGGAACGATCATTGATAAAGAAAATTAGGGTAGTACTCTACAAAATTTTTATTAACAAGATTAACCAGAAAAACATTGACACAAAAGACTAGTGAAGAAGTAAAGTAGTCACTACAAAAGAAAAATTGACCTTACATCAACTAAATATCACAACACAACGAAAGACAACATGTTGTTTCACTTAGCCACCACACACACAAATATATACAAATACCTTTTCCTTTACCGTCGGGTGAGGTCATAAGAACGGACCTCCTAGGACACCTATCTTCTCGGACCACCCGACGACAGGTATCCCAGCGTGTCTTAGTATGTGTTGACTCCGCTGAATCGTACGTACGTACGTAACCTCTTCCTTTACCGTTGGGTTAGGTCACAAGAACGGACCTCTTAGGGTCCCTACCCCCTCGGACCACTCGACGGTAGATACCCCAGCGTACCTCAGCCTGTGCTGACTTCGCTGAACCGTCGTCGTTGTACATATATTATATATATATACACACACACACACACACACACAAGAAAAGGAGATACCGAATAATGTCCTAAAAAACAAAAATAAATAAAAATAACATTATGTCTACTAAATGTTACAACAATCAAAATCCATATGTCGTTTCACTTAGTCAATATGTATATGTATATAGGTGAGACAAAAAAACAAAAACAATAAGGTATATCCTATTATACCTTATAACTTCTCCAAAACACGACATGTCTTCCAAGAATAATAGATAAAATATAATGTCCTATCACTTATATCAAAGGACGCCATATGTAAACCCGGGAAAGATATACAAAATATGTCTCATCAAACATAGACGAGGACCACGATAAAACTTATGACGAAGTTAGATGATTCTTACCGGCCCATGAACCTTTCAATCTTTTGTTACTTCCATTGTCTAAATTATTGTTCTTATTTTGTGTCACCTGTAAAATAAGAAAGACTAGAAATAATTACATACACCAGGGTAGAGTTTCCCCGAAACAAAAGAAAGGGTCATTTACTACCTCAACTGTTTCTTACGACGTTAAGTTTGAGGTGATTTCAATTATTAAATTAGTCAACACAAAAGTCGTCATCCGAAATCCAAAGTTTAGAGACGGTGCGAGACTTTAAATGAGAGTATCAAGGTACCCGTGTGTGCTGTGTCTAGCACAGAAGACGCTCGATGATACTTGATTCTACTTTGCCGGTGTCTCTCACTTCGTCGTGACCGGACGCAAAAACATTACAACAAAGAGGATTTACGTAGGACACTTACCGTCCCTCACGAAGTCTGGAAAGGTAAGAAGTACACGGTCATTAAGAAAGAAGAGCAAAAGATAATAATTGTGCATGACTCCTCCTCGCGAAAGCGCACCACCCGACGCAATAAGATACGTCGGCCGTCCGAACCACAAGGACCGAGGTAACTAGGAGGGAGGAACGTCAAAGAGTAGACTAGAGTGTGCTCCTACTTCTCTACCAACGGAGGGACCCGAAAAGTCTCAGAAAATTACTGAGAACGAACAAGTTTCCGAAGAGAGAGGTTGGACCTCAGAAATCTTTAGCACTAAAGTAAAATAAAAGAGAAAAACCCAAAACTTGATTATCCACAACGAACCTTTCAATTTAAAGGATCAGATTTGGACATTTTCACTGTTCGGAGTATAGTCAAAATAATCAGTGATAAAAAATCTTCTACCTAGTAATATCTTGTACTCTTTTATAAATCAAATCTTTCTTTTGGATCTGTTTAAAACAGGGTCTATAATTCGGTTTCTTTATTTCCTACGTACAGTTCAACTCCACTTTCTTACAAAAGGTCAAATCTTTTTCACTAAGTATAAGATACAGACACCTTTAGAGAAAATTGTATCACGTCTCCGGTCTTTTATATGTAAGTAAAGAGATGGTGTCCTTACGATATACTAACCTTTCCGTCTTGTTAAACCCCCTCTTCCTTTAGTGAAAGCAATATAAACACGAAACAAGAGTACTTGGTAAAGGGAAACGAGGTGGTTTCCCGATGAATGATTGGATCAGAGACTTTAAAACTCCACGGGATCTTGGAACAAAGGACATTTGATTCTGGGAGACCATATGACACGGACTTTACTTTACAGTTGTTGACTTGTAGGTTGGAATTGTAGAGCCCTCCCCTACTATTATTTGTCGTAACTACTACCAAACTAAAGGACGTCCATCGCGAGTTGTGACTCGAGGTACTCCACGCAACATTGACTCGAGGTGAACATTAGTTACGTCCGAGAATTAAATAACTTTGATTAAAACTTTAGTACCATGGTATGTATGACAGATGACATCTTTATTAACTATTTGTAATTAACGTCCTTTCTCTCCTCGGTAAACGAAGTTTCTCGGGTAGTCGTTCGACAGGAAGGACAAAATAGTCATTCGTTGCGACTCTCGTTTATTGTCTACCTTGACAGGGAGCCACCGTCGTGTCTCGTGAGTACTTTATATCGTGTTAGAAGGAGGTCACACAATACAAAAATTGTCACCTTCTAGTCTTCGTCCGCTCCACACCCGATCCTACTTACTGACGGAGACTACTTTGTAGGAAAAGAAGATCCTTCTAAGGACATCGTCTAACCCGAAACCGTCAGGTAGAGACACCGAACTATTCTCACAGTGATGTCTTACGTAGACCTTCTGACACCTTGTCCCTGTTTGGAGTCTTCTGGTTCCACTTAGATTCCAGACTAGACACGAGAATACCCGAGAGTTACCCACCAATTTAGGATCAAGGAAATTCATCGGTAGTTTCTGTGGTGTTTTGGTTTCTCTTTCGACGGGGTCTGTGACTTTAAACCACGAATAAACGGTAGACAGTGTTAGTAAAGTAGGAGACGTTATAAAATAAAGATGAATTGTACTGACGTCCTTCCATAAACACGGAAAATACACACACCCACACGCCGATTGTAGGAGAGGTCTCAGACAACAAACATATTAGTACGACTTCCGACAATGGCACCGACCCCTTCGACCTAAATCATATATGTAAGAAGGGGATTACCTTTTAAGACAGTCGGGTTGAAGTCACTGACAAACCATTGTCGAAACATCGGTCAGTCTATCCTTCACCAGGAGTTAAGGTACTCATCCATTAAATAAGTTCGGATCAAATACTAAGGAAAAGTATCATCGAAAAGATTTACCAAAGGTCACTAGGGGAGGGGTGTAGATTAAGACGGAGTAGGGAAGTTCGGGACTAGTGAAGAGTATGGAGGACAAATTTATTTGTCCAGTCCCGAGCGACTTTCTTGAGTAAATCATTCGTTGACGTTGAACGAGGAGACTGACTGTCACAGGGACTTAAATAAAAAAGTACAGGGGGTCAAGATCACTTTCTTAATAGGAGTAGGAAATCCTTCAATTAGGTTTGTGTACACAATAATTAAAACGGTCTAAAATGAGTAAGAATGAGGGAATTAATGGTTTTACAAGTCGGAAAAGGAGAATTTCCGTAGGGAATCTGACTGAACGTAAATCGGAAATATTTCCTTTTCTTTTGTAAAGAAGGCTTTGATGTGACGGAAAGCTCGATAACAACGCAAATAAGAATGGCTCCAAGAAAATTCTAATCGGAGTCGAAGACAGCAGAAAGGGGAAGTAAACGAAACGAGACATAACATTAGAGTAAAAGACGAGAGGCAAGAAACTTTGATAAAATATTTTCACGTGTTAAAGATACATAACTTATGTCAACAGTACCAAAACCTGGTAAGTCACAGACTCGTGAGAAAGAGAGTCCCCACTTAAGAACTTAAAGGTGTAAAACCATTTTCCGTCTCAAGTACAAATTCCAACTTCTCTATGCCGATCTCTGTCCGTACGTCAGAACCGAACCGTCAACCTACCAAGACGGACCCCTACCTCCTCTTTACTATTTGTCTCCGTCGTCGGCGTCGGTGTTTCGGACCCCGTCTCCACCACCACGACCGGTAGTTCAGACAACATAGGGTTTGGGCCGCAAAAGAGACGTCACAAAAGACCAACTGAGTAGAGAAAACCCAGGAAAGATGAAAGACTCGGACCAAAAAGTTCAAGGTGTAGTAAGAAACTCGATTGATTATAGAAAAGACATTTACAGAAAACAAGGGAGTGACTTCGTATAAACCGAATACGGGGAAACTAAATTTTCTGGAGTGACTATGTCTATTACCATGAACCCTTACCCAAATTACCTTACCTCGGAAACCCCCTCACCTCACTTCTCACTCCCACACCCTGAATAATCGTTTGCCCCGACTTTTACTACTTGGGGTAAACAGAAACCCCTGTCTTGGGACCGTCGAGTAGTGTACGTCACCACTTCTCGATTAATTTGTGTCGGAGACAGGAGACCTTACTTTCTGAGGGAACCTTACTTTACAGACAAGTTCCTTTCCGAAACCCCTTTGGTATAACGGCGACAGTGATTGATCGATTTTATTTTCTAATATCCCTATGGTCCTTACAAAACTCTTGTGACTGATCGACCTTTTCCATTTACTATTTAAAGAGGGGAATTTAAGAACTAACACCGTTTCCCACCTAGAGTCCTTAGGATTGTTACGAGTTTCTCAGAGAGGTAAGAGAGTCGAAGAAAGTTGAAGGTACGTGAACTTTTACTTTGAGCCCAAACTATACCAACGACTTAGTATTATGGTTAATTGAATTACAGGACGACCAGAAAAATACACCTTCACTTTCGTGACTAGCCTTAACCTGGTACACCAGACTAAGATTTCTACGTGTCACGGGACTTGGGGATCGGAAAGGGGACACGAAGTCTCCAGAGAACCTCGACCGAGAAATACCGACGACGACCACCACCGATTGCACGCGTCAGCACAGACTGAGAACATTGGGGTGTCTGACATCGGGCAGTCCGAGGAGACAGGTATCCTAATACACCCTGTCAACGTAAATTAAAAAGGGTCGAGACAAGAGACACCGTTGTACCCGTTGAACTACGGTTGGCACCACGATGTCAAACCCTCGTGGAGAGGGGGAGAACGGCCTCACACAACAAGTTGTAAATGGTCGTGTAGTGACAAGAACCCTAAAGTCTTCATGAAGACGGAACAAACTATCCCGGCAGAGAAGAACGAATCTCTGACATAACCAAAAAGAGACCCCGACTGAAACGTTCCCTCAAAGTTGAATGTCTGGAGGAGAATAAGGGTTTAAAGATTAGTTGTACAGGGTCCCCTCAACTAACGTAACATTTTGGACTGACTTTTTCAAAATAGGAAATACAAAAAAAACTGTTTCAAAAACTGGTTCGAACCCCGACATACATTCTTTTTACCACTGATTATACTTACTAATTGTAACTTGTCCATTTCGAACCAAAAAGTTCCTTTACTAATACAGTCAGACACGACCGTCCGTACACAAACTAGAAACCTCGTAAACGAACTGACATTAGACCTAAGTCCCCTCCCGATCCAACCACTTCGACTATAAGACTTTTAGGGAGTTTATTGTGTCTCTTCCCACCGTTCACTGCGACCCCATTTTATTAGTCTATGTTTAATGTAGGTGAGATTAAACAGGGGGTTCTGCAAGACTTTTTCCAGAATTCTTTACACAACCACTCCCCTCACTGTAGTCAAAACTCCTCAAACACGACACCGAGAAAGATCCGTCTCCTACAACCACCGACTACGAAGTCAACTTTAACAAAGGAACTATCTCTACTCCTCCTCTGAGAACATCCCGTAGACTCCAGTACGTTGTCGTAGGTTTCCACTTTAACAAAACCGAATGGTATTACCCGTCGTCCCGTTCGAGTAGCCAGTGTTACAACACTTAATGTCCTTAACAACCAGTACCAACCACCTGGCAACCCAGGGACCTAACTTTATCCTCTATCATGGAATAAGAAAGAACTAGACGTAATACCTTTTGTAAGATGTTGACTTCATGTCCAGACTGTACCTGATAGTAATATCCCTCAAAGGGTAAAAGTGGGTGAAGAATCTAAACAGAGGTATTAGTATTAAGCAACTACTATCTGACGTTATTATAGTGAGGATCGGAAGGAACGGAAGTGGTTTCCTAGACACCGATGAAGGATATGTCGGGAATCAAACCAATGGATAAGAAACAACACCTAAATAAGTCTTAACGACCCTCTACGACAGTAAAACCTTTTACTTAAGGTTTCTTGATACCGAGAAAATATGGTCACTAGATCGTTTATAATTCTTATCACCATAATGTAAGACTCCCATTACACGAAAGTCCCCAGTCGTAAGTGTATTTGTAAAAGTCCAAAATAACAAAGGTGAAACACTGTTTTTATCTGACGAATGTAAAGTCCAGTACACCTATGTTTGTGAAGGATCTTAGACCGATGTGTCTGTAAAGTACGATCCATAATAGATGTACACTTATCTTATCTTTCCTCGACATTTTAAGGTATGTCACTTGTAGACATAGGGTTCGTACGGGACCCTTTCCCTCTTTTTGCCGAAACCCTATTACAATTTGTGACTACGACTCAATGGATTAAGGACCTCTGACTCTTTTGGCGACACGAGATGACTAGTCTTGGCGTTTAACGTGAAGTCTAATACCTAACTCAAAACTAACCGCGCACTGAGACCCGCCAGGTCAGAAGACCACCAAAAAGACTGATGGACTGACCTTATCCAGAGACCGCCCTTGGGGGCGACCCGGGGACATGGTGCGGGTCCCGATAACGTTGGCCTTTACGGTGAGGAGACCTCAACGAGGATCGATGGTCTCTCGATTTTAGGTTTCACTATAACGTAGGTCTTAACTTAGTCCTTTTACTTTCGGTAGTAGTACTTTCTACCTCTCAGCTACTAAGAAACGTACAGAGATAAATCCAGATGTCCGAATCTTCTGCACCTCTATGTAACTCCCTAATATTTAATGTGGGTTAACAGGTAAATTGTGTGTAAAAAAGTCCTGGTTGGTTCTGAGTACGAGACACGATCTACAGTTCCCATGTAGTTACTCGTTTAGGAGTGTTCAGAAAGAAAACGTCGTACCTAAAAAACCACGAGTTTTATTAATTCGTTAATAACGAGTTCTATTAAGATTCACGAATAAAAAATTCCCTCGGGACCGTAAACACACATACACACAAGTCCACCTGAAATCTCCTCCCTCGTGCTTTCCACTCCCTTCAGGAAGGAATCATTCAATGTGAACCTACAGGAACCCTCGTCTCCATCCACAACAATTATCGAAACGTTTTAACCCCGTGCCCCTCGACTGTGGTGTCCGTCGTCCTCTCTTCACACACGAACTCCTTGACTTACTGCCTGACACACCGACCTCACTACTCACACTTCCCGTTTCACTGTTCTCTCCTACGACTTCATCAGCTGTCCCCTGCCTTGAACGACCTAGACGAGAATGGACTGATAGGTACTTCAGTTCACGTACCAATATTCATCCATGTTACAGTACTAGTCTACAAATTTTCTGAAGTAACTGACGTCATCCTCAGACTTGCCTCTCACCGTCCTATAGTGACTCGACAACGTCGTTAGGTTCACTCGCAAACACCATACCTGTATCTTTAGCTCACCACTTAAATACTCTACAAGATCCTTCGTGACAATTATGCTAACCACTACCCGACAACTACTACCTAACTTATAACCCGTGGGTCGTCATCCTTTGTATTTTGTTATGAAAGTATAAAGATCGACCATATCGTCTTTTATAAAGAGAGAGGTAGAGATACATAGACACGTACGAGTCATCGAAGTCAGTACAGGTTGAGAAACGCTGGGGTACCTGACATCGGAGGGTCCGAAGGGAAAGGTACCCTAAAAGGTCCGATCTTAGGACCTCAGTCAACGGTACGGGAGGTGGTCCCCCAGAAGGGTTGGGTGTCTAGCTTGGGCTCAGAGGACGGAACGTCCACCTAAGAATTGGTGACTCGGTGGTCCCTTCGGACATAGATAGATAGACAGATTAGACTCGACTGACCTCACCCAGAGTAAAAACCGAGTAAACAAAGTCATAGTAGACCTGAGTGACCTTTTATACAGATAGGTATACAGTGACTTACTATTATTTTACCCCCGATACTATCCAAGTAAGAACCTGGACATCTCTAACTCCCCACACTGTCTAAATACACTTCTACAACTCACTTTTTAATCTGTGTCCCAACTTCCTCTTGTTCAAACCACAACTTTATTTAGTATTTATACCCCCAGTGCCCAGGCATCTACCCCTCACTCCCGTCTCTATACCTCTTTACGTCTCATTATTCTCTTTTCGGGTCCTTACACGGGACTTCCTGAAGTCGTCTATTCCGCGACCAGGGGGGACTTTACGCCACTCATGTCATGTTACGTGGATCGTTACTAGGTAATTTCCAAATAAATACCCGACTTCTTTATTTTGACTACCTTTTCCTCTCGTGGATTTCTCCGGGACAGTAAAGACGTTCGAATGGGATTTTATCATTTTTATTAACAATTCAAAGTGAGTCTAGGAGACCAAGACTATTACAACCACTGATTCATAAACTAAATAACTAAGTTTATTTCATATTTCGTAAAGAGTAAATAGATCACTGAAAGACTATGAGAGAAAAGGAGAATAGGGGTAAAGAACACACAGAGAATGTCGTGAATCTTGGACGACGAAATATAAATTTGACGACTAGATCCTTTAAAGGGGTCGAACCCTTTAGACCGTCTCTTTCGGGAACAAAAAAAATGGAAAGACAAGTGTTACGATCCCCACACGGAGGATCCATCATATACCAGACAGAGAATATTGGGAATTATACAAAAGAAATCTTACACAAAGTTAGGGACTACATGTTTTATATATGTAAAATATAAACGTTTAACCGTTGTTAAATTTACGTTTGGAGGTAAAAATAATAAGGTGAATTTTCATTCGTAGCCCAAGGTATGTAATTCTTCGATTACCACAAGAAACACATAAAACGGGTCTACCAGGGCAAAAAGAAAGGACTGATCTTCTTACGTAAAGGTTTTGCACTGGTGACCCCCCTTCGTATCACGTTTCAATCGGAAATCGAATAGGAAGTACATGGTCCATCACCTCTGAGAACCATTTTGGAGGACCAGTTTCTGACAACACGGAAATTGCATTCGTGTCGAAAACAGACAGACAGGTGGACGACCAGTCATACAAAAAAGAAACAGTTTAAGAAAGGAAAGGGAGAAAAGGGTCCCAAGAACCACTCAATTTTGAGAATAAAACTTTGAAGGTCCTCGAATTAATTATTTGTACGTTTGGCTCACCTTCGACCGTGTCACGGGAAAGGACCGAGTTGGTGTACCCGAACGATCCCATTAACATCAATAAATGTGAACCGTAGGTTGACTGTGGTCTTCGTTGTAACGGAGAAAAAAAAAGGGTTACTCATGACTTCGATAATTTAATTTGTCCAATTACACCGATGTCGTAAAGTGGGGGATGATAGGGGTGTCGATATCATTTAGACGGTGGACAAATAAAGGTATTTTTAAGTTAATGTCGTGGTGGTCAAGAAGAAGAATACGTTCGTTAATTGAAGTCCGTAAAAGTCCGGGGTCTCTTTTCGGTCCGACCGGTTGAGGAAAAAAAAAAGGGGGAGAAACGACGGAAATCGACTGTCACCAAAGAAAACGATTCACTGATACGTGGAGGTGTGGTCACTTTTTACTTTCCTATCCGATCTGACGACACGTGACAGTACGGGCACTTTTTCCTTTTTGACTCTTTAGTGTTTGTTTGGAAGACGGAGGGGGACAGGTTCGTCACCCCCTCTGAATCTCCGGTCTCTTCACTTGTCGTTCGGGTGTCGGTCCCGGTGTCTCTACGAGGTCGCACCGACTTTTTGTGTGGTTTTACTTCTTCCTTAACAAAATTTTTGACAACCAAAACAAAGGAGAAGTAGAAACATTTTCTACACCGACCCATCCCTTTCCAACCATTTTACGACATCGCAGGACCAATTTCGTTTTGTACTAATACTTCACTCTTTTGGTATAAGCAGATACGAGGAGTTGTCACAACTATCTTAGCTTCCGAAGATTTCGTCGACGTAACGAAAAGGGGAAATTCTCCTTACCTAGGAATTATGGTCAAACTTCTATGACTGAAAGTAGAAAAAATACGAAGCAAGAAAAATAGTATAAAGAAAGAGAAAAGAGTTATCAAATGGGATAATTTTTAATTTTAAGACTTAGAATGTACCTTACTAAAGGTTCACCAAATGATTAATAACCTCTCGCCTACTCAATGAACGAAGGGTACTTAGGGAAATTTCGGTAACTGTGACGAAAACAAACTTACTTATGATAAATGTCATTTACACATTTGTGACAGAGTTCTCACTTACTCCGACTTTTCAAGTGTTTAATCTAGTATGGATCCAAAGTCCTATTTTGTCTACGAAGAGGAATTCACTCAAGTATGGTTGATGATAATTCCACGTCAACAATAATTACTTAAGTTCTTACTATCTCGAAATCTTTTCTTTATTTATCCCACATTTATCTACGATCTTGGGGGCCACCGACACTCGAGGATAGATCCCGTCCACCGACTCGAGCCCCCACCCCCCACAGTCCACTGAGGAAGTCGGACAGTCAACCAGGGACTCGTTATTAATGAGTCCGTACGACGACGTGACCGTATCTACAGTGTACAGTCGGGAAAGGTTATATGTGGGTCTCCTATTTCACTCACACATTTATAGAGACAGGAAGGAGGACGTAGAGCTTCCACGGGACACAGTCGGTCGTAATCATGCGACGACCCTATCTGCCTACATTATTTCACCCGAAACTTCCGTCGTACAGTGTCCTTTTTCTATGTCGGATTAATTTAAATTAGAAGAGGATTTACCAATGAGTTTTCTGTCTGAGATAATCTTCAAGTTTTTCCGTATATATTTAAGAGGGGTTCCGTTCAGGTCTGAAGGGGTCACTAACTCACCATTTCTTAGACGGACGTCACGTCCTCTGAGTCCAAGTCAGGGACCCAGTCTTTCTAGGAGACCCTTCCTTTCCCGTTGGGTGAGGTCATAAGAACGGACTTTTTCACTTTCACTTACAGCGAGTCAGCACAGGCTGAGACGCTGAGGTACCTGATAAGTCAGGTACCTTAAGAGGTTCGGATCCGGACTTAAGAACGGATCCTCACTGACTTGTTGTCCGTTTGTGTGTGTCCACCTTCTCACGTCTAAAATCTCGGATATAATATAGAACTAATCCTACCACCCGGAAATTACTTCTTTCTGCTCATAAAGTACCGGGACTCTCGTGCAGGAGACGACAGTTTACCCAAGTTCAAGTACCAGAACTTTTGACATAAAAAGGACAGAAGTTTACAAGAGTACTCAGGAAGAGAGAAGTCAAGTTTCCTCTTTAATTTTCCCTAAGATTCACAAATAAGAAGTAGGATCTACAACCCGTCTACGGATTAAAGGTGATGAAGGAATGGAGGACTTCTCAAAGTCCGAAAAACGAAAACGGTTTTACTTCGTTTGTATGTCGAACCATGAAACTTCAGACTCAATTTCGTTTTGATTTACCTGGTACAAATAGACTAGTTAATTCCGTAACGGATGTAGAAATTTTGACTACAAAGAGTAAATCCGCCGTAAGATATGTTAGGAGTCCTTTAATTGTTGTCTCTAACTCAAACCCCTTACCTCCAGTAATATGTTTCTTTACGTCCTTCTCACACCCTCTTAAACTGAGGTGAGGTTGTATTCGAAGTATTTGACTGACCCGAGGTCATATTTGATTTCTTACAGAAACATCTTCACCCGGACATCTTTTTATAATTACTGTCAGGGGTTTTATCTTAAAGTTAAATTTTGAGGGTAATACTTTTCACTAGATGATCTAAATTGTCAGAAGTCGCACTACCTACAAATCTTACTGCTTTTGGAGTAGAAAAAGAGTCTCTAATCGTACACAAGTCAAATTGGTGTCAAGTCGTCCCGTACACACTTCGTCTCATAATCCAAATCTTTTTTATTTTTCTCGTATTTAATTTTGAGTGTTCGGAGGGTCCATCGACTCTACCATTTCTTACACCGACGGTTGTGTCCTCTGGGTCCAACATAGACACCTAACCCCTCTAAGGGATCCCTTCCCTTACCGATGGGTGAGGTCACAAGAACGGACCTCTTAGGGCACCTGTCTCCTCGGACCACCCGATGTCAGGTACCCCAGCGTTTCTCAACCTGTAACGATTCGCTGAATGCGAAACTGAAGTGAAAGAGATCTGCAACTGTCAAAAAGAGAAAACTTTCGGTTTGACTAGTGGTGGTGAATTAATCTTACTATATTGCACCACCCATTAACTTGAGAGTCCGACGGGGAATAGTCGTAGGACAGGGCAAGAAGAGTCTTTATCAAACTTCATCATGAACAACCCGAAGGAAAGGTCGACCGCGTCCTGGACCCGTGCACTGGATAAGGTCTGTGTGTCAAGAAAGAGAGAGAGTAGCCTGTGCGTGCGTCTAAGGAATTCAGGAACCAAACTCACTCGCGGTAGAAAGGTCAACCGCGGTTGTCTAAACACACAAAAAAAGTACAAACCGTCTAAGATACTTCTAAAGGAAGGTTTAAGGTTCCAAAAAAAGGTCTTGACACCGAACCGTCCTTTTGATTGCGTATTAGAAGTCCATATCCAAAAAAACTCCAAAAGACAACCTATAATTATGACATCGAAATCTCCGTTGGACGTTAAAATATTTTATTGAAAGGAGTCCACGGTACAAAATTCGGGAATATGAGTGGTTGACATTTCCCCCTTAACCATGACCCCTCCGTCTTTATTTCGATAATTTGAGAGACTGGGTATACACGATATACACCGGTCAGTACAGACTGAGACGTTTGGGTACCTGACATCGGACGGTCCGAGGAGACAAGTATCCCTCAGAGGTCCGTTCTTATGACCTCAGCCAACGGCACAGGAGGAGGTCCCCTAGAAGGGTTCGGTCCCTACCTTGGATCCAGAGTCGTAACATCCACCTAAAAAATGGTAGACTCAGTGGTCCCTTAGAGGAAATTGGATATAAGGGACGATCTCAACGGAAGGTGGACGGAAATGAAAAGGTATCCTAAATAGAACGCGTAGACTGTGAGGGTGGTTTCGTCTTCTACGGACAAGTCTAAAACTTAATTTAACATTATTAAGAAACCGAACTTATATATGATATATATTATATGTAATAATATACAATACCATAATATAATGTAAGACACACACATGAGTCAGTACAGGTCGAGAAACACTGGGGTACCTGACATCGGGTGCTCCGAGGAGACAGGGACCCTAAAAGATCCGTACTAATGACCTGATCCAACGGTAAAGGAAAAGGTCCCCTAGGGGGACTGGGTCCCTAACTTTAGCACAGAGAACACAGAGGACGTAAAGGTCCGTCTAAGAAATATTGATCCGGTGGACCCTTCGTGAATATAATGTAATATACAACCATATATGGTCTTTACTAATAAACACTTCTGAAAGCAAGTCAAGTCAAGTCAGTGAGTCAACACAGACTGAGAAAAACTGGGGTACCTGACGTCGTGCGGTCCGAAGGTACAGGTAGTGGTTGAGGGTCTCAAATGAGTCTGAGTACAGGTAACTCAGCCACTACTGTAGATTGGTAGAGTAGGAGACAGTAGTGGAAGAGGATGGAAGTTAGAAAGGGTCTTGGTTCCAGAAAAGGTTACTCAGTCAAGAAACGTAGTCCACCGGTTTCATAACCTCGAAGTCGTAGTCAAGAAGGTTACTTATAAGTCCTGACTAGAGGAAATCCTACCTGACCAACCTAGAGGAACTTCAAGTTCCCTGAGAAGAGGTTGTGGTGTCAAGTTTCGTAGTTAAGGAACCGTGAGTCGAAAGAAATATCAGGTTGAGAGTGTAGGTACGTACTGATGACCTTTTTGGTATCGAAACTGATCTACCTGGAAACAACCGTTTCATTATAGAGACGAAATTGTATACGACAGATCCAACCAGTATTGAAAAGAAGGTTCTGAAAACATCCATAGACGTCTTTTAGACGAGATCCCTTTTGAAAATTCTACTATGTAAAGAACTGTTTTTCGACTCAGTAAAATTACCTTTTGTATAAAGAGTAACATAATATAAATGTATACTTTAAAATAAAGTGTTTTACTTTATTTACCTTTTCAAGTCAGTTCACGTCTTTCGCATCAGTTCAGTTTCACATCTTTCATTTCAGTTTCACATTCAAAGAATCATCACAGGTTGAGAAACGCTGGGGCACCTGACATCGGGCAGTCCGAGGAGACAGGAACTTTTAGAGGTCCGTTCTTATGAGTTCATCTATCGGATACCCCGTTTAAACCTTTCGTTCAGTGAAAATATAAATCCTTTTGAAGTACATATAAAATTGGGAGTTCCGTCACAACGACTAATGAAATGTCACTTAAGTAGTAAATGAAAAAGTCGGAATCTGTTTCATAGAACTAAATAGACTACACCAACATCCACAAGAATACAGATACACATAGGAATACAACTGATCACTCTACTGTTAAGACTTTTCTCATCCTTTTTCATTCCTTTCAAAATTAAGAGAAAATGAGATAAAAATTCTTATGAAGTTTTACGGAAGTGACAAAACGTTCACTGTTAAGGCGAAGAGAATAGTCGTCTCTTAATTGCTTAGACCAAACTAAGTACAAACCTTTTTACATCCAAAATCTGAATTTCAAGGACGAAACTGTTCACAATACACTCCCTCTTTCTTCGTCGTTTTACTTTTAGTCACTACGTTCACTCTGTCTGAGTACCTTTCCCAAGGAGTTCTAGAGTCGGATAAATTGGGAAAACGTATGTCGAAGGTTATAAGGTTATAAAGTTTATATCATTCAAGTCGATCTCTATGACCCAAACAGGAAAGTTTGGTCACAACTTGATGTAAATTGAACTATCAATTAAAAGGTAGAGTTATTACCGTCCTTTTAACAGTCTTAAAACAGAAGATAGGTAGAAACCAACCTTATGAAGCTGACGAAGCATATCATGTTAACGGGTTTGTGACATTAATGAATTTACTGAGTTCCTGAATCTAGAGGTAAATAGACAAAGGACCTCTAAAATTTTTGACAATACGGTTCTTGTCACATTAAATTCGAAGAATATTCAGGGAAAACGAGACTCCTTGTCGTACCAAATAGGGTACAAATATGTTTACGTAGACATAGAATGGACATAATTTTAAAGGTTCGTAACGTAGATTTGAAACACTCGAAGGAGACTGGTTACAGTTCAGACTCCTAGAAATTAGTACGACGGTGAACTTCTCGTTCCTCGAAGAAACTATAATTGGGAGGAAGACATGAGAGACCTCTTAAATACTGTCCTTGTATTATGTATTACACTGAGAAGAAATCAAGTCTTAACCTGAGATACCTTCCCTTGAAAAACACCCAATAGTGGATTCTTGAGTCATACTTGGGAACAAGTCACAACGAATATGACGGCATTCGGTCTTGGTGACCCTCTTAACCCAGCCATGTCTACGAGATCCCTGTTTAATTTAGTGCCAAAACTCAACGGACTGAAGTAGAGTACAATTTACCATTAAATTCCGACTAACTTGAAGACCCAAGTTAAAGACCCATAAAAACTCTTCTGTGACTGTTTGTAGGAGGATATCCATTTCGACCGCATTGACCGAGGTGAAAGTCTTAAAGAAGAAAGACAACAAACAAAACCATAGACAGTTGGAACTTCGTTCAAGTTACGACAGAACATAAAGGTTGATGATGACAGGTAAAGGGAGAATGAGACATTCAGTAATGACCTTCCATATATAAAATACTTTTAATTTCTGTAGTACATCGAAATTTTAAAGTAAGGTTTTTTAGTACGAATCTGTAGAGAAGGGTTTATGAGTGGAGAGAGAGAGTTTTGTAAGGAGTAGGAAAAAACTTCCGTCAAATACACATTCTTCTCAATGTACCATTTTTCTTATTTGAAATAAAAAAGGTTCACATTTATTTAAGACAACTAGTATAATACTATTACATAACAAAATAGACCGAACTTACCTGTTAAGATGATAGTCTTTGTTACGGAATGTTACTTAGTTAGACCGTAATTGTAGTGAGATAAACTATTGTAAGTGATTTTATTCAGTAAAGTAAACCAATGAAAATCTGTGTAACACGTTTATTAACTAGGATCGTCTACGGGGTATTCGAATAAGTTTTTTCATAAAAAAATATATTAAAGTAATTACTCTTAAAAGACAACCAATAAAATTCGTTGACAATTTTGAAAAAAACTTTTGAAATGTTCACTTTGGTAAATCCAGCTTCGAAGAATTTGGTAGACACTATTTCTTGATAAAACAACATCAAGAAAAACACATAAATTAAAAGTACGTCAGTGTAAGATTATACAAACATCCTACGTGACTAACACACGAACCCACCGTACGGTTATAGTTTAACAATATACAGAGACACAAGTAATGATTAAAGACTTAAGTATAGTGACGCCTGACCATCTTTAAAGATCTGGTGGTAGACAGGTACCCCGTGCAAACTTACCGTGACTACCTCCGAGAATGGACACCACATCTAGAAAATCCCCAAACTAGTTATCCAACAAGAAAATAATACTACGATTCAACGAAGTCAGTACAGGTTGAGACACACTGGGGTATCTGTCGTCGGGTGGTCCGAGACGGTAGGGACCCTAAGAGGTCCGTTCTTGTGACCTCGTCCAACAGTAAAGGAAGAGGTCACGCACTTTTCACTTTCACTTCAGCGAGTCAACACAGGTTGGGAGTCGCTGGGGTACCTGACGTCGGAAGGTCCGAGGAGACAGGTACCCTAAAAGGTCCGTTCTCATGATCTCACCTCACGGTAACGGAAGAGGCAGAAAATGAAATCGTTTAACATTATATATAAGTCGTTTCTAAGTAAAGAGGGATTTCCTTTTGAAAATCAGGACGAAAGATCTTCATTCTATAAGTAGATAACTCTTACCGTAATACCTAAACATTTAGTAACAGTCGTGACGGGAAGTGATCAGACATCAAAAAATATGGTGTCTTGTACCACGAATATTAGATCACGAAACGTCTCTTATATTGAAACTTCAGATTGAGGAGGATTTTGAGACATACCTTCTTTAATAATATAGGAGACGACGACGACGACGATTCAGCGAAGTCAGTACAAGTTAAGACACGCTGGGGTATCTGATCTGGAGGAAATTTATAAGGTCCAACACCAACTTCTATATAAACGAATAAACAGAAATTGAACTTAACTCAGTTTCGTCACTTATAGAACTCAAACACTTAGTGTCACGAAACTGAAGACCATCTTAGTAAATTGACTTCCTTAATATTTAGTACGCCAATCGAAGATAAATCTCTATAATTTGTAATGATTTGAGTTTATAATGTAAGAGAAGTCCTTAAACCCCCTTGTAAAAGAAATTTTTAAAAAAATTTTATATTTAAATAAATAAAATTAACCTCCAATTAATGAAATGTTATAACATAACCAAAACGGTATGTAGTTGTACTTAGACGGTGTCCATATGTGCATAAGGGGTAGGACTTGGGGGGAGGGAGGAGGGAGGGGTATGGTAGGGAGACCCAGCAGGGTCGCGTGGTCGGGGTTCGTAGGTCATAGTACGAAACTTGGACCGGACCGCTAAGTAAAGTATATACTATAATATGTACAAAGTTACAGTAAGAGGGTTTAGTAGGGTGGGAGAGGGAGAGGGTGTGTCAGGTTTTCTGACAAGATATGTAGATACACCCCCTTGTAAAAAACCAAGTCAAGTTAGCGAGTCAACACAGACTGAGATGCTGGGGTACTTAGTGTCGTACGGTCCGGAGGGACAGACAGTAGTTGAGGGTCTCAAATGAGTTTGAGTACAGGTAGCTTAACCACTACGGTTGGTCGGTAGAGTAGGAGACAGCAAGGGAAGAGGAGGACGGGGGTTAGGGAGGGTCGTAGTCTCAGAAAAGGTTACTCAGTTGAGAAACATACTCCACCGGTTTCATAACCTCACTTCCTGACTAGAGGAAATCTTACCTGACCAACCTAGAGGAATGTCAGGTCCCCTGAGAGTTCTCAGAAGAGGTTGTGGTATCAAGTTTTCGTAGTCAAGAAACCGTGAGTGGGAAGAAGTGTCAGGTTTAGAGTGCAGATATATACTGATGACCTTTTTGGTATTGGAACTGATCTGCCTGGAATCAACCGTTTCATTACAGAGACGAATACTTATACGATAGATCCAACCAGTATTGAAAAGAAGGTTCCTCATTCGCAGAAAATTAAAGTACCGAAGTCAGTGGTAGACGTCACTAAAACCTCGGGTTCTTCTATTTCAGACTGTGACAAAGGTGACAAAGGGGTAGATAAAGGGTACTTCACTACCCTGGCCTACGGTACTAGAAGCAAGAGACTTACAACTCGAAATTCGGTTGTAAAAGTGAGAGGAGAAAGTGAAAGTAGTTCTCCGAAAAATCAAGGAGAAGTGAGAGAGGGTATTCCCACCACAGTAGACGTATAGACTCCAATAACTATAAAGAGGGTCGTTATAACTAAGGCCGAACACGAAGAAGGTCGGGTCGTAAAAAGTACTATCTGAGACGATATTCAATTTAAAAGATAAATCATAAACCATAATCTTTTACACCTGAAGGGTTCACCGTGATCACCATTTCTTAGACAGACGGTTACATCCTCTAGATTCTCTAAGTCCAAACTGGGGACCTAGTCCTTCCAAGACACCTCCTCCTTTACCGTGGGGTGAGGTCTTAAGAACGGACTTGTTAGGTACCTGTCTCCTCGGACCGTCCGATGACAGGTACACCAGTGGATTTTAGTCTACACTGACTCGCAGACTCGTGTGTAATCTTTTAAGTACACCCATTAGTTCAAATAAAGTACAAACATCTCTTCAGAGAGAAACGTTCCATGAAAAAAAAAGTTCTGGGTTACATGGAGTGGATTTTTACCCTTAATTAGATCAATTAGATCGTGTTCGCGTCTACAATGACAATTCACGTTCACGGAGAACATACGACCCGTGCTATAACACGAGTCAATGAGCCAACCCAGAGTGACAAACACTGGGGTACCTGACATTGGGAGGTCTGATGAAACAGGCACCTCAACAGGACCGTTCTTATGGCCTCACCCAACTAAAGAAGGAGGTTCCCTAGAAATACTGGTTCCCTAGTTTGGACACAGAGGACGTGACCGTCCGCCTAAGAAATGGTGACTCAATGAACCCTTCGGGAACGTACCATAATTCAACCTAGAAGGGTCGACCGCGATCACCATATCTTAGGAGGACGGTCGTGTTCTCTGTGTCCTCTACGATCCAGTCTCTCTAGGGAACCTCTCCCTTTACCGTTGGGTGAGTTCATAAGAACGGACCTTTTAATGTAACAGTCTCCTCGGACTACCCGATATATGTAGACACCTCAACGTTTCTCAGTCTGAACTAATTCGGGGGTGTGTTGAGTTACTACTTATTTGGTCTTGAAAGAACAACAACAACAAAACAAAACGAGATTTTCTCATTTCTCAATCACCCCTCTGTCCGTATATCAGTTGTTATTTTGTGTCTTTCCATTCGCGTACTGTCACTACTGATGAGATTTTCTTTCTATATAACAATATTTACACTAAAATTAACATAATAAGACGGTTTTCTCTACACTTATACAAGGAGAGGAGATAACGGAACGAGACACGATGATTCATTACTGTTATCAAACAAAATTATGTATCCGTACGTCTAGTAGAGAAACTATAATTGTAAGGCACACCACAGTACTCCCAGACTCGTCTCTCTGTCACAAAGGTGTCCCTCTGTCAACTACTTGATTACTTAATTTGTCTGAACCGATTACACACACTAAAAGCGGTACGTACCGACACTACAACGATCTCTCTCATCAGACCCCCAACTCCCACCAATGAAATTTGTCTTATCACCGTGGTTCGAAACTCTAGGG
This sequence comes from Capra ibex, assembly GCA_006410555.1. Lineage (NCBI taxonomy): Eukaryota > Metazoa > Chordata > Mammalia > Artiodactyla > Bovidae > Capra > Capra ibex. Next base: position 47,345,713 of record SJYO01018169.1, on the reverse strand, counting down.
GAAAAACTCCCAATCCCGGTCGTGAGCATTATCTGATACTGATGTCTCGGTAGAGGATCTCGAGTCCCCAGGTATACCTGTACCTTTTCGAGATCGATTTCAGTCCTTTCTATCTCGTGTTTTATTCAAACAGAAGTTGATATCGACGTCTGGTGTTCCAACAGTAACAAGTCAGGGAGTCAGCACAGGTTGAGCAACGCTGGGGTACCTGACGTTGTGTGGTCTGAAAGGACAGGAAGTGATAGAAGGGTCTCAAACGAGTTTGAGTACAGGTAACTTAGCTATTACGGTAGGTCGGTAGAGTAAGAGACAACGAGGGAAGAGGAAGACGGGAGTTCGGAAGAGTCGTAGTCTCAGAAAAGATTACTCAGTCCAGAAACGTAGTCCACCGGTTTCATGACCTCGAAGGGGAAGCCTTAGTCAGGAAGGTTACTTATAAGTCCCAATTAAAGGAAATCCTACTTGACCAAACTAGAGGAACGACAGCTTCTCTGAGAGCTCTCAGAAGAGGTCGTGGTGTCAACCTTTCGTAGTCAAAAAGCCACGAGTTGGAAGAAATACCAGGTTGAGAGTATACGTATGTACTGATGACTTTTTTGGTATCGAGACTGATATACATACAAACAACTGGTGTTCCCCACGGTCCTATTTCTACAACTCAAAACCCAACAATAAAGACTTGGAACCATCCGTCGTAGTCTGATCGACGACTACTTAGACGAGTAGAAGTAGAATGACTCTTAGAACAATTGAAAAACGTAAATTGGACAAAGAACTGGGACGGGTCCCCTTACCACTTCAGTCCAGTACGATCTTCGTCACGATAGTTTCTACCTTTCTTTTAAAATACGACTATGAGTTCACCAGTTCCAATAAGTCATAGACCCTTAATTCACGACTTCTTTCCTTTCTACTCCCGTCTCGTAGACTCGTTCTGTCAACGTTGAGAGTCGGAGATTATAGAACCCAAAACCTTTGTAGTTCCCCTTGCCGCATTTCTGTTAGACCCCGAAGGAGTTCCAAATATCTTTTCGTCGATCGTCGTGGTGATAGACGATTACTCTTAATTCTTAGTATCGAAATTTCTTTGAAACTAGGAAAAGAACAATTTTAATTTTATATACAATATTACCAACTACTCTTTCAGAAACTCCCTTATTTTCACCAGATCATTTATTAGAGGTGACTGAGGTTTAAACACTTTTATAACGGGTTCTTCGTGTTTCCAGAATAAGTCTAACGTAGGAACCCCTAAGTCGTTAAATAGTAGTACCCAAACGGAAGAAGATAGAAAATGGTTCTTCTCATCTTTGAGAGGAAAGTGTAAGTCGGTAATTGATACTTACAAGACAACGAAAGGGAATTTTACATTGGAAAACTTGACGTTCGATACCAACATTCGTTCCGAATATTTTGTATATACACTCCTTTAACGTAAACAAGTGAATGTGAATATCCGATATAAACAGTAACCATTAACTTAAAAGAGTGATTGGAACACTATTAATTGGGTGTCCGATACTGGAGTACCGGAATGAAATGAATTAGATGGTTATATTTTTGACACATTTTAAAGAATAATCAGTCTCCTATGGAACCTGGAACCCGTACAAAAAGTAAAGAGGAAGACTAGGATATCCTTTCATCCGTCTCTGGCTCTGAAAGGGTTTTATCGGTGAGGATAAAAAAGGAATCGTTGTTTTAAGGTTCAAATAAATTATATCGTTACTCGGATCGATAGATCCTTGATAAACACAAAAGATTTATAGTAATTGTTCCTGATAATAAACAGAAACCTGGATAGTTTCTGAACGTACCAAAACAATTTGAAACCTTTATAAATTTCTCAATGTAAGTAAAGTCCTCTACTATATAAAAAGTTCGGGGTGTTACGGACTATTTTCAAATACTAAACGGGACCGAAGACTTACTTTAGATACCTAGACTTGATTCGGTGTTTTCTTTTAACACTTTATTTCGTATGACCTGAAATGACAAAATGATGAAATTAAATGGTTCCTCTATGTCGAAAATAAACCGTGAAAGTACAGACATGCCATTTTACCTTATCACCTAAGGTAATAAATTTATCTTTTACCATTATGTCTTCACAAGTAATACAAGTTAAAACCCTTTTACAAGGTACGAATGTAAACCTTATACTACCGGTAAACATCAGTTCCGATACCAAAAAGGTCACCAGTACATACCTACACTCTCAACCTGACGTTTCTTCCGACTCGCGACTTCTTAACTACGAAAACTTGACACCACAACCTCTTCAGAGAACTCTCAGGGAACCTGACGTTCCTCTAGGTTGGTCAGGTAAGACTTCCTCTAGTCGGGACCTTAAAGAAACCTCCCTTACTACGATTTCGACTTTAAGGTCATGAAACCGGTGGAGTACTCTTCTCAACTGAGTAACCTTTTCTGAGACTACGACCCTCCCTAACCCCCGTCCGCCTCCTCCCCTGCTGTCTCCTACTCTACCGACCTACCGTAGTGTCTGAGTTACCTGCACTTAGACTCACTTGAGGCCCTCAACCATTACCCGTCCCTCCGGACCACACGACGCTAAGTACCCCAACGTTTCTCAGTCTGTGCTGACTCTCTGACTTGACTTGACTTGACACACGGACTTATAGACAATAAAACCGGACAACCAATAGACAGGGGGAGGAAACGTTTATTTTCGTGAGGATAAAACAAAATAACTCGGTAGGAAGAGGTCAAGAGTCCGGTTCCCAAACCCTCACAAACTAAAAGAGAGACCCCCCGACCTCTTTCAGATTCAGGACCGGTTAGACTCAGTGTCCTAAGGACAAAGTCCCCATCCGTACACTGTTACTCGGAAATCCAGTCGAGAGAAAGTCCTACTTATCCACCTTCCAACATGTGTGGTTCTGTCATAATCAAGAGACAAGTGCACCTTCCTCGGACGGACCCTTAATTCGGGTATGTTTCCATCTTCCTGACTTTCTACCTCAGGTCGGTCTAGACTACGGTGTGTCGTGCACAGACTTCACCACGGTGTAGAACTAAAAAGTCAATGTACTCTGTTATTTAAGGAAAGAAACGAAGTCGAAGTAAACCCCCGCCACAAGACGAGGGGTATTATATTTCTTGATTTTGGACCACGAGGGACAGACTGAGAGAGAACACTTGGTACAACCTGACGCATCGACCCGTGTTAAACGTTACTCTTCGTTGAACGTTCTCTTAAATTAGATCATCATTTACACAAGGTCTCAATTACAAACCACCAACAAGACTGGATGAACCATCCGTTTTTATTAAGGGGTGGGACGATCCGAAACCTTCGACGTCTTTCTCGAGAAGAGGACTTTCTCTGTGGTAAAGGGACCAACTTTGAACCGAAATAACAACCCATATCCAATTTTCACTTATTTTTACTCTCTTACACTCTCTGAAACCGTACGACTTGAGAAAAGTCCGGTGTGTACACAACCGGTTATGGTAAAAGTCGGGGAGGTTCCCTCCTCCTCTGTGATCCCACTAATTAGTCACCCGTGGGACCATCGATCTGGTGGATTGCACACCTACCTTACCGGTTCGGTCCCTTGGGACGTACACAGACCCACGTCGAGGAACAGAGAGAAGACAAGACCAGGACACACGGACACCCAGACAGCCACACTTCCGAGAAGGACCAGTGTCATTACAGAAGACGAGACAAACAGGGAGAAACAGGAACAGGAAGAGTACGGAAGAGTCAGTGCGTGCCCACATGACAAAAATTCTGAGATCTAAGTGCCTGATCCACTAAGAAGAACCTTGTGACTCTGGTACATGGATTGAGCCTTAAATGATATTGAGACTTTAAATTCTCAGTCTTCGAGTTTCGAACGTGTTGAAACTTACATCTCCCTGAAAGTAAAGGTAACATACCAATAAATACGTTCACTCTTTATCATATATACTTGTTATTCTTATTCCATTTATTATTTATCTAAAAGAAAGACCTAGCAGACAGTCCTTCGAGTTTCTCGGTGTACACACAGAATTGAACACACATACACTCCTTGGGAAGCCTAAAGGAAAAAAAAAAAAAAAAAATTATGACATAATCAAAACGGTATGTAACTGTACTTAGGTGGTGCCCACATGCACGCAAGGGTTTGTACTTGGGGGGAGGGTGGAGGGAGGGGTATTGTAGAGAGACCCAGTAGTGGCACGTGGTCGGGGTTCGTACGACATAGGACGTAGCCTGTATCTGACCGCTAAGCTAAGAATGTACTATCATATGTGCAATCTTACGGTAAGATGGTTTAGTAGGGTGGGAGAGGAAGAGGGAGGCTCAGGTTTTCAGGCAATATGGGTAGACACAGAAAAAACGACAGAACGTATGTCCCAGCAGCAACGGTAGAAAGATTTAAGGTATATATACACAATCATATGACATAACCACAAAAAGAAAGACCGAATGAAGTGAGACACATTAGCCGAGGTCAAAGTAGGTAGAGTAGTCTTGACTAAGTTTACTTAAGAAAAATTACCGACTCATTATGAGGTAACACATATACATGGTGTCGAAAGAATAGGTAAGTAGACGACTACCTGGTAGATCCAACAAAGGTACAGGACCGATAATATTTGTCACGACGCTACTTGTAACCCCATGTACACAGAGAAAGTTAAGACCAAAGGAGCCACACATACGGGTCTTCACCCTAACGACCCAGTATTCCATCAAGATAAACGTTAAAAAATTCCTTAGAGGTGTGACAAGAGGTATCACCGACATGATCAAACGTAAGGGTGGTTGTCACATCCTCCCAAGGGAAAAGAGGTNTATGGGTAGACACAGAAAAAACGACAGAA
>SJYO01018169.1:47273961-47340756 GCA_006410555.1 Capra ibex | reverse complement strand
GGTAGAGTGTCTTGACTAAGTTTACTTAAGAAAAATTGCCGACTCATTATGAGGTAACACATATACATGGTGTCGAAAGAATAGGTAAGTAGACGACTACCCTGTAGATCCAACAAAGGTACAGGACCGATAATATTTGTCACGACGCTACTTGTAACCCCATGTACACAGAGAAAGTTAAGACCAAAGGACCACACATACGGGTCTTCACCCTAACGACCCAGTATTCCATCAAGATAAACGTTAAAAAATTCCTTAGAGGTGTGACAAGAGGTATCACCGACATGATCAAACGTAAGGGTGGTTGTCACATCCTCCCAAGGGAAAAGAGGTGTGGGAGAGGTCGTAAATAACGAACGTCTAAAAACCTAGCGTCGGTAAGACTGACCACACTTCACCATGGAGTAACACCAAAACTAAACGTAAAGAGATTATTACTCACTACAACTCGTAGAAAAGTACACAAACAATCGGTAGGCATACAGAAGAAACCTCTTTACAGATAAATCAAGAAACCGGGTAAAAAACTAACCCAGCAAATAAAAAGACCTTAACTCGACGTCTTCAACGAACATATAAAAACTCTAATCAACAAACAGTCAACGAAGTAAACGATAATAAAAGAGGGTAAGTCTTCCGACAGAAAAGTGGAACGAATATAAAAAGAAACAACACGTCTTCGAAAATTAAAATTAACCTAGGGTAAACAAATAAAAACGAAAATAAAGGTCTTAAGACCCTCCAAAGAAATAGCCATAAACATTCCGACGTGCGTCCACAGTGACCCGACATAAGAATAGACCTTCGAACTGACGCCCTTAGGTGTTGGTACTAGTAGGTTCAACAATCTTCTTAAGTAAAGGTACATCGATATACTGGTTCCCGGACCCACAAAACGACTGACGGTCGGTCTCCGACAGGAATTGAGGAACTCCAACGGTCGTCAAGAGAGGGTATACCAGGAGAGGTATTCATCAAGTTTTATACTGACGGGGAATACTCCCGTCGTCCCGTCAAAGAGTAAGGTCAGAAGATTCCAACTTAGAATACATTGTACCACATAAGTACCCTCACTGTAGGGCATTAAAAAGACATATGACTTCGAATGAGTTCCCTACCTATAGGATAATTGTCACGGTATAAGTCAATCGGTCTTCTCCAGTGTCCAAGATAGGTGTAAGTTTCCCTCCCCCTATACGTCTCGTATTGTGTTTCTCCACTTCTAGTACCCCCGATAGAACCTTAAAACGGACGATGAAAAGGGTTTCACACCAAGTGAGTGACTTCCAATGAAATAATCCAAAATTCAAACATAAGTGGTTCTTAGAAAAGGTTCCTTGTCTTACGTTCACTGTTCTCTGACTAAGTTTGTTAGACTTCTTTTAAAATTTTTCACTGTAATAAAAGAATATCTTGTCGTTTAAACTCACAATCCGTCTGTCCCAGTGCTACGTCAATCCTGGTTCCTCCTGAGACAAAGTCCTTTCGGTACCATCTCATTTATTTCTCGCATAGTCTTTACTCTTCAATATTTGTGACTTGTCGTGAGTCCCTTTCTAGACGATTTCATTAGTCGGTATTATGACCCCAATCCCAGTTTCCTCAGGTGAACTTAAGACGTACTGACTGTAGTATAGACTTCTGATACGGTACAGAGTAAGTACGTCCTACTCTTTCCTCCGAATACAGGATGGTCGACAATGTAAGACGATATGGTGTGTTGTAACAGAGAGTATGGAAAGACGTAAACATTAAAGATGATTGTAAAAGAGGATATCTTTGGAAACGAGTAGAGTAGGAACAGATGATACGTGGACATTTTGAGGATAAGTAAAAAGGTATTAAATTAAGTTATTGAGATTCTCCTGGAGAGAGTAGGGAACGATCGGTAGATCCATCCAAACCCCCGGTGGGGGGAACACGGGATTAAACCCTCTATGTTAATGATTTGAGTCAACTCAGGGGTACCGTTTGGGGAAGAAGGAAATCTGAAAATCTGATAGTACTGGTAAATTGTGTCAAAAACGGTTACATATAACAGTGGCACGAATAAATTGGATATACGTCTCATATAGTACACTTTAGGACCCGATCGACTTCGTGTTCGACCCTAATTCTCTCTTTATAATTAGTTCTCTAATTATATTAGTTCTCTAATATAATTTATTATAACTCTCTTTATCATTATTTCAGTCTATACGTAGCTGTGGTGGGAATCCGTCTTTTGTTTCTTGATTTCTTAGAGAACTACTTTCACTTTCTCCTCTCACTTTTTCAACCTAATTTTCAGTTGTAAGTCTTTTGACTCTAGTACCGTAGACCAGGGTAGTGAAGTACCGTTTATCCACCCCTTTGTTACCTTTGTCACTCTCTGAAATAAAAACCTCCGAGGTTTTAGTGACGTCTACCACTGACGTCGGTACTTTAATTTTCTGTGAATGAGGAACCTTCTTTACGATACTGGTTGAATCTGTCGTATAATTTTTCGTCTCCGTAATGAAACGATTGTTTCAAGGTAGATCAATTCCGATACCAAAAGGGTCATCAGTACATACCTATACTCTCAACCTGATATTTCTTTCTACTCACGGTTTCTTAACTACGAAAACTTGACTCCACAACCTCTTCTGAGAACTCTCAGGGAACCTGACGTTCCTCTAAGTTGGTCAGGTAGGATTTCCTTTAGTCAGGAATTATAAGGAACCTTCCTGACTATGACTTCGACTTTGAGAATATGAAACCGGTGGACTACACTTCTTGACTGAGTAAACTTTTCTGGGACTCCGACCCTTTCTAACTTTCACCCTCTACTTCCCCTACTGTCTCCTACTCTACCGACCTACCGTAGCGGTTGAACTACCTGTACTTAAACTCGTCCAAGGCCCTCAACTATTACCTGTCCCTTCGGACCGCACGACGTCAGGTACCCCAAAGTTCCTCAACCTGTACTGAGAGACTGACTTGACTTGACTTGAACGGTTACTTTGTATTTAATGTAAAACTACACCCCCTTCGAACACAAAAGAACTGTGTCCTCAGGACGGAATAGAGTGGAATAGAAAGAGACTACAATTTATTATCTTTATTACGCATTCCGAGGTGGTAGTCAGAATACTGACAACACTTTTACTGTCTCTGAGTATTTCTAGACGAGAGAACTATAGAAATTCAACTACTCAGTCGGATTGTTGGTTGAAGGAGGATGACATGAAGAATATACATGTTGTTTTGTTTTTGATTGGAAATCAACAAATTCGGCAATATGAACCCGAAAATTTGGACGTTAGATCATTCTAGGATTCCCAAAGGGACCACCGAGTCGACCATTTCTTGGACGGATGGTTACGTTCTCTATACCTAAACGAGGGACTCAATCCTTCTAGGGGTTCTCTTCCTTTATCGTTGAGTGAGGTCCTAAGAACGGACAGTTTAGAGTGTCTGTCTCCTCGGACCACCCGATGTCAGGTACCCCAGCGTTTCTCAGTCTGTACTGACTCGTACGTACGTGTGTTATTTTAGGATTTACTTTATATCAGAAGAGACATAGATCTACCATCGTAACTTATATCTCGTCCGTTAATAAATACATTAAAAGATGGATTGGAGACCGTGGTACTTACTTGAGAAAGTATATTATTTCAAAAATAATAAGGATAGGACGTAGATATACGAATCTACTCATGGATCGTGGATCATTTACAAGTCGTTTATGTAGAATTTACAAAATAGAAGGTTTAAAATTATCGAATAAACCTCTCTTATAACAAAACAACTATTAGTTACTTTTTAAAGATCACCATATTAAATAGATCTGAAAGTCAATAACTAAATAAAATAAGTCGTACAATAGTCAACAAATTTTTATGTTCCTTCCATGTCCTTATTTAGATATCCCAACGTTTTGATCGATTTCGACTTGATGACTACTATTTTTGTCATAAGTTTTACTTTATCATTTTTTCAAACCCCTCTCAGAAAATAGGAATCACACCATTTTGAGTTATCCTTATTTACTTGAATCGTGAACCTATGTTTTTCTTTTTTGTTGGGAGTGGGTATGTTAAAACCTAAGTCTCAACTAGTTTTCGTTTTCGATTGCTTGGATTTGGGTTGGGTAAACGTCTTGTGTTCTGTGAAGATTCAATTGTGCTCTACTTTTTCGTAACTGTCTTACTCCTTATAAATTGAACACCTTCTACTAAGAACATCTATACCTTCCCCACCCCTTTCTTTCCCAAATATTGTACACTGTATAAACTTCGGGAAAGAAAATCCTCTATTCAATCTAAATAAACTATATCAAAGTTTCCCTGATTCCCCTTTAAAACTTTGTTTCACACCCTCGAAGTCCAACTCTTTGACCTAGAGTCGAACTCCTTTTACAATCATTATGTTTTAAAGGATTTCACCTAAACGGACCGAACACTCTGGGTCTCGACACGACTGACTGCACTTAACGGTGTATTGTCAGACAATTCCTCTTATTGTTCCGAAAGACGAAACCAATCCTTAAACTGATTGAACGGACAATTCCACGAAAGTAAATCCAATTTGGTTCACCTGTTTGAGACAAACAAACAACGTGTGTCATCATAAAACTATAAAATAAAGACCCTATTTCATCAATCAACCCCATTCCCGAACAATTAGTATAGGAAACAAGTTGAACTAAAAATTTTATTCCCCGAAGGGATATGACGGGGAATGAATAGAGTCCTACTTTCACATAGATTACGACAGACAACCATAGTCTACTCCCTCCGAGAAACCAACGGATAAAGTCGAGGACACAACCGTACTGATAAATATGTGTTTGTGTTATAAGACCCTTACTCTTATATAAGACTATATAACTGGTCAACCAGTTTACTTACTTATCTACTTACTTACTTAAGTACGGGGTCCTATTCGGTCCCCAACTTTTATAAAGGTCGAGACGGTCTAAAAACATGGACAAACCCCTCGTCTCACTAGAGGACGAACTTCCTCTTTCTTGTCGGTCTACTAGGTTGAACCCCTCTGGGAAAAGGGAGAGTCCTTCATTTTTGTTTTATTATAGGGTGTGATACTTCTAATCACAGGAGACACTTTATTTGGATAAGGGAGACAAATGGATTAAAACTAGAGAAATAGTTATCTATGACTGAGAAATGAACTCCGTCCAACATAATCTTTAGGAGGAATTAATTATACCTTTATTTTTCCAGGTCCAAACGATAATAACGAGTATAGAACAATATCATGATAATTTTTCCGATTCGAATAGTTCATATAAAATTTACATATATATAGAACTCCCGAAATCGAGGAAAAAGGAAATGATCGAATGGGTTTACGGAATTTGTATCATTCGTCAGTTATCTGTAGGTAGCAATTTAGTCAGTCGTCTCGGTTCATAGAGGTTCAGTGTATTTCAAGGAATCAGTTGTTTGATTTCCAGGGTCGGTAATACCTCGTATGTCAATTCATGATTTTCTTCTGGTCCTCCTTTCTTCTCCGAAGTCGATACCAAGTCGTCATTTCTCAGATGGACGGTCACGTCCTCTGGGCTCTCTAAGTTGGGGACCCAGTCCTTCTAGGGGACCTCCTCCCGTACCGTTGGTTGAGGTCACAAGAACGGACCTCTTTACCTGTCTCGTCGGACCGCCCGACATCAGGTATCCCAGCGGCTCAGTCTGTTCTCACTTCGCTGATTCGTCCGTGTGTACGTGTCTTCCTTTCCTTTTGTTATTCGGTGTTAGTGTCATGTATTTGTTTATATATGCAATTATCTTTCACACTATCTTTATTGACCAACTCATCCTTTCCATTAGTACTCTACTCTTAACTCGACACTAAAATTTATCCATCATTTAATTTTGGTAAAATTACCTCCGGTGATACGAAACTAGTGTATATTATAAAAATTCTCTTTTTATCATTGTACGTATTGAATAAATGTGTATATTTTACATAGACTCAAATAAAATTGGACTTTAAAATAAACATATTATAATGAACCGTCAAGAAAACGAACCTACTTTGACTTAACGACAGTTGACCCTCCATTACTATCTCCCGAAACGTTGGTTGACCCTTCTTATATTATTTACTTTTATAATATATGAAATCAGTTATTATAAATCAACCTTTTCCCACCTTTTTAACACGGTTGCCTAAAACTCCTCAAATTATTTAACAATGACATTTATGACAAATACCATTTGGTTATTATTGTCACTTGAAACCAATGGGAAAAATTTCCCATTTTGATGTTTTACTCTAAGATAAACTTTTTCTACGTATTACATATCTTATTTTTACTTTCTAAATCTTTTATCATTACTTATTTATCTGTATTGTTGAATCTTTAGTGTATATAATTTACGTAAAAAAGTCTAATGTACAATTTTCATTTGTTATCTTCGTCTCTTAACGAGTCTATACAGGAGTAAGTATTGATCTATTTTTACTTGAACAATAGGTAAAACAAAATCTTGTTGGTAATTCAACTCTTGTTCTCTATCTTTTTCGTCGTACCATCTTCCTTAATATCACTAGAAACTAGTTTTCTATACTTAAACAGAGTAGAGACTGTTCACTAGAGAGTATAAACACCGATATAGTAACTTTATCACCGGGTTTACGGGTTATTTTAGTGAAGATTAAGATCTTAATGTCCTCAGGTTTTTAAGAAGACTTAATAAAGTTAATTATCTTTATTAATGGACCCGAATCTCTTGACTCAACTACCATAAATTTTAGTACAGTAAAAGTAGTATTTGGGGTTTTATTTATAAGGAAAATCCCCTGAGGAAGACCGTTAGACTTCAAAAAAAATTTAAAATAAAGACTATGGTCAGATAAGACAGTACTATAACCTTCGTTATTAATATTTCCTAATTTACCCGTATTTCGATATACCAACCAGAACTACATCTTGTATGAACATTTTTAGAAAAAAGAATTTATCCATCGTCTCTTTTAATGTAAATCAGTATCACGGAAGGTATGGCCCCTATACTGTTATTTAATCACCCTATGTTTCTTACTTTTAGTGAATATATTTCTGAAATTTATCAAAACCTAGTAGTAATTAATAGAATGGAAGTTGTGAGTTCGAGTCCTCTACGGTGAAAGTTCTGTGATCATACTTCTCGAGATACCTACCTATGGGTCACTTTGTTCGTTTTGATCACGTTTAATGTTTTTCATTGGGTTGGTACTTTCAAAGTCCTTTATCAGGATCCCCGTGTGTCCCTTTGTCCTCTCTTCCTTTGTAAATCATTTTAGATTGTAGCGTCATTCTTTTCACTCGGAGTTAGGTGAAGGAGAAAGAGGAGACAAGATCGTTTCTATCTGTGTTCAAAGTACGATCTATCCACACCGGTACTTCTCCTCCCAGAGAGAAGGGAGTTAAAAGTTCGTTTCGAGTGAAATAGGGTAACTCTCCCTTTCAATAGTCATAGAGAGTAAAGGAGGGTGAAGTTCAACTTCTCCGATTTATGGACTACTCATCCCTACTGTCCAGTCCCCGATGGAAGGAGACGACGACGACGATTCAGCGAAGTCAGCACAGACTGAGACACGCTGGGGTATCTGTCGTCGAGTGGTCCGAGGTGGTAGGGACCCTAAGAGGTTCGTTCTTGTGACCTCACCTAACGGTACAGGAAGAGGTCACGTACTTTCACTTTTCACTTTCAATTTAGCGAGTCAGTACAGACTGAGAAGCGTTGGGGTACCTGACGTCGGATGGTCCGAGGAGACAGGTACCCTAAAAGATCCGTTCTCATGACCTCACCCCACGGTAACGGAAGATGGAAGGAGATGGGACGAAGTCAAGTGTCCTACTTCACGGAGATGGGGTGCGTCCCCTCCAACTCTGATGAGCCTGGTTCTAACGGGAGTGAGGTCGAGTAAAATCCGGACTCCAAGGTACTACCATCATTTCGTTCGACTCTTCTGGTCTCCGATGACGGTGCGGGCCACGGGTCTTGTCACCAAGTCTCTCAAACAGGTCTCCTTCTCCTTCAGATATCCTTTTCTTTTAAGAAGTCGATAAGGGTTTCCTTGTCTAAAAAAAAAAAAAAGGTAATCCTTGTCTCATACCTCTTTAAGTTCCGATTTACCGGGACACTTTTGTTATCAAGGAGAGTCAATTTTTGTTTTGAATTTTGGTATCCGCTCGATCAAGTTGTCTCGTGATCCTTTTCTTTGTGGGTTCTTCTTGGGAGGATCTTAGTCTTTTCTCGAGTTTCTGGACGGAGTTTTTTAGTGGAAGTATCCTCGGGTTTAAATTAACCTAATCTGACAACTCGTTACTTAAGAGTCAGAACTCCTGTAACGGGGGGGTTTTATCTCAATTAATCTTTTCTCACCTATTAATCTTTTCGGGTCACCTATCCTCGATTATGGTTTACTTTGTCTGTCGATTGGTCTCTCTGGTACCTCTCTCTGTTTTTTCTTTACAATTGTGGTAACAATAGAGTCTCTCTAATACGGGGTAGGTTCGGACGTGGGTTCCTCACTATATTTTCATATTTTTCCAAAGTGACTCAGTGTGGTTTAGTGGTTTTATATGTGTTTGTTATTTTTGTCTGAAAACCCTCTAGGTCTCAAGGATATTATATAATAAAATTTACAGGTCAAAAATCGTTTTAAACTCTGATTGTGCCTTTGTCCTTTTACACTGATTACACTTTTTTTAGTTTATTTTTTTCGCCTTTGTCTTTAACGGACACTTTCCCTAACTACAGAATAAATTGTTTCTGAAGTTTCCATCGGTAATATTTATATAAAATTTTATTTTCCTTTGATACGAACTTCTTCATTTCCCTCTATACTTCTGTGACAGAGTATTTTATCTGTTACGATAATTTCCCTATGTTTAATATTTTACACTTGGTGTGTTTAAGATCTCAACTTTTCGCATTATGTATTTTACTCTTTAAATTATCTTTTCGACTCGTCATCCGAATAGGATCATCTTCTTTCTTAGAATCGAAATAGTACCAAACTAGCCTTACTACGTAAGGTTTCTTTTCTTTTTTTTGTTTACTTCCTTTTCTCTTGTATGGACTCTACGTTACCTGTGTAAAGATCTTTCTGTGTTTGATAGTTTTACTAAGTATGACAGGTCGAAGTGTCATCATTTATGACTTAATACTTAATCATTGATAGGAAAAAACACCCCTATAGGATAAAGAATATAAGTAATACTTTACTACCTCAAGGGTAGTTTACTTCATTTGAACAAATGGGGGATCAAAAAGGGGTGGTTAATAAAGACAAGAGAAACTTATTCTTACTTTCTCTTTTTTGCTGACAATCTAAAAATTCAATTATCAATTAACCCTCTTCTTTAAACATTTCTCATAAGTAATACCATGAAGACGAAACTATACGAAACTATAAAGACAACGACAAGTCAACGAATCAGTACAGACTGAGAAACACTCGGACACGTGACGTCGTGTGTCAAGGTACAGGAAGTGGTAGAGGGTCTCAAACGAGTTTAAACACAGGTAACTCAGTCACTACGAAAGATTGTCAGAGTATGAGACGACGGGAGAAGAAGACAGAAGTTAACAAGGGTCGTAGTCCCAGAAAAGGTCATTCAGTCGAGAAGTGTAGTCCACTTCTGAAGGGACTACCGAGTCTACCATTTCGTAAATAGATGTTACGTCCTCTGGACCCAAACTAGGGACCCAGCCCTTCTAGAGGACCTCTTCCTTTACCGTGGGGTGAGGTCATAAGAACGGACCTTTTAGGGTACCTACCTCCTCGGACCATCCGATGTCAGGTGCCCCAGAGTTTCTCAGTCTGTACCGTCTCGTTGAAGTGAAAGTGAAGTGAAAGTGTAGGCCACCGGTTTACTAACCTCGAAGTCGTGGTCAGGAAAGTTACTTATGAGTTCCAAATAAAGGAAATGTTAACTGACCAAACTAGAGGAACGTCAGGTCCCCTGAGAGTTCTCAGAAGAGGTCGTGATGTGAAGCTTTCGCAGTTAAGAAGACACGAGTCGGAAGAAATACCAGGTTGAGAAGTGTAAACTGTGCTGATGATCTTTTTGCTATCGAAACTGATATACGTGAAAACAACGGTCTATACTACAGAAACGAAAAGTTATTTGATAAATCCAAACAGTGTCGAAAGGAAGATTCCTCGTTCGTAGAAAATTAAATTACCGACGTCAGTGACAACCGTCACTAAAACCTCCGGTCCTTTCATTTTAGACGGTGACAAAGGTAACAAAGGGATAGATAAACGGTACTTCACTACCCTGGTCTACGGTGTTAGAGTTAAAAAACTTACAACGCAAAATTCGATCGAAAGAATGGGAAGAGAAAATGGGAGTAGTTCTTCGAGAAATCGAGTAGAAGTGAAGGACGGTAATCTCACCACTGTAGACGTATCGACTCCAATAATTATAAAGAGTGTATTCATACCTAAGACCAATGTCGGACACTAAGTGGTCAGGTCGTCAAGTGTACTGTATAAGAGGTATTTTCAATTTATTTACCACTGTTATATCTCGGAACAGTATGAGGAAAGGGTTAAACCTTGGTCAGTCAACAAGGTCCATTCCAAGATTGACAATGAAGAACTGGACGGATGTCCAATGAGTCCTCTGTCCATTCCACCAAACCATAAGAGGAGAGAAATTTTTAAAAGGTGTTAAACAACACTACGTATGTTAGTTTCTGAAAGTTCATCAGTTCCTTCGTCTTCATCTACAAAAAGACCTTGAGAGAACGAAAAAACTACTAGGTTGTTTACGACCGTTAAACTAGAGACTAAGAAGACTACGAAGATTAGGGACGAACATGTAGGCCTTCAAGAGTCAAATGTATGACGACTTCGGAACGAACTTCCTAAAAACTCTCATTAGAATGATCGTACACATTACTGACGTTAAGACATCATCAAACTTATGAAAAACCGTAACGGGAGAGACCCTAACCTTACTTTAGCTAGGAAAACGTCAGGACTCCGTCGACGACTCAAAAGATTTAAACGACTGTATAACTCACATCGCGAAATTGTTGTAGTAGAAAATCCCACAACTTATAGATTTGACCTTAAGGTAGCGGAGGTGGTCGAAACAAACATCATTACGAAGGATTCCGAACGTACTAAAGTGTCAGGTCCTATAGACCGAGGTCCACTCACAGGTGTGGTGACACCAATAAACCCAGTCATTCTGGACAAAACCCATCAACAAGACACATAAGAACGGTGGAGAATTAGAGAAGACGGAGACAATTCAGGAATGGTAAAAACAGAAAAAGTACCGGTAGGAACGTGCTTTACAAGGGAACTAGAGAGGTCATTAAAACTTCTCAAGAGACAGGTATACAGAAGTCCGTGAGACAAATGGTCTCAATTAGGGAACTTAGATAAACAGTAGAGGTGGTATACTATTATTCCCTAAACTAAATCCAGTATGGACTTATCGTATCACCAAAAAAAGATGAAAACAGTTAAACTTGGACTTAAAAAGTTATTTCTAGACTAGCAGACTAGGTGTTAGTCGAAATTCAGAATAAAAAAACAGACAAACAAACAAAAACGACTGATACATATCGATAGGTAGAAACCGACGTTTCTTCCGTTAGTTAAACTAAATCCATGACTGGCAGACCACTACAGGTACAAACTCACCAGGGAACACAACAACCTTCTCCCATAAACGATACTGGTCACACAAAAGAACTGTTTTAAGATAATCGAAACCGGGACGAAGTCTCCACCGTTCTTATGTGTCTTCTTGATATCTTTTTTCTAGAAGTACTGGGTCTATTAGTGTTACCATACTAGTGAGTGGATCTCGGTCTGTAGGACCTTACACTTCAGTTCACCGGAATCCTTCGTAGTGATATTTGTTTCGACCACCTCCACTACCTTAAGGTCAACTCGATAAAGTTTAGGATTTTCTACTACGACAATTGTACGACGTGGGTTATACGGTCTTTTAGACCTTTTGAGTCGTCTCCGGTGTCCTGACCTTTTCCAGTCAAAAGTAAGGTTAGGGTTTCTTTCCGTTACGGTTTCTTACGAGTTTGATGACGTGTTAACGTGAGAAGAGTGTGTGATCATTTCATTACGAGTTTTAAGAGGTTATTCCGAAGTTGTCATACCCTTGGTACTTGAAGGTCTACAAGTTCGACCTAATATTTTCCGTCTCCTTGGTCTCTAATTTAACGGTTATAGACGACCTAGTAGTTTATTCGTTCACTCAAGGTCTTTTTGTAGATGAAGACAAAACAACTAATACGGTTTCTGACTGACACACCTAGTGTTATTTGACATCTTTTAAGACTTTCTCTACCCTCATGGTCTGATGGACTAGACGGAGAACTTTTTAGACATACGTCCAGTCCTTCGTTGTCAATCTTGACCTGTACTTTGTTGTCTGACCAAGGTTTAACCCTTTCCTCATACAGTTCCGACATACAACAGTGGGACGGATAAATTGAAGATACGTCTTATGTAGTACTCGTTGCGACCCGATCTACTTCGTGTTCGCTCTTAGTTCTGACTACCCTTTTTGTACTTAATTGGAGTCTATACGTCTACTGTGGTGGGAATGTGTTCTTTCGTTTCTTGATTTCACGGAGAACAACTTTCACTTTCTCCTCTCATTTATAAACCGACTTTTGAGTTGTAAGTCTTTCGATTCTAGTACCGTAGGCCAGGGTAGTGAAGTACCCTTTATCTACCCTTTTGTCACCTTTGTCGCTGTCTGAAATAAAACCCCCCGAGGTTTTAGTGACGTCTACCACTGACTTCGGTACTGTAATTTTCTACGAATGAGGAACCTTCTTTTCAATACTGGTTGGATCTATCTTAAGATTTTTCGTCTCTGTAATGAAACAGTTTTTTCCAGACAGATCAGTTCCGATACCAAAAAGGTCACCAGTACATACCTACACTCTCAACCTGACATTTCTTTCGACTTGTGGTTTCTTAACTACGAAAACTTGACACCACAACCTCTTCTGAGAACTCTCAGGGAACCTGACGTTCCTCTAGGCTGGTCAGGTAGGATGTCCTTTAGTCAGGACTTATAAGTAACCTTCCCGAACTACGACTTCGACTTTGAGATTATGAAACCGATAGACTACCCTTCTTGACTGAGTAAACTTTTCTGGGACTACGACCCTTTCTAACTTCCACCCTCCTCTTCGTCTACTGTCACCTACTCTACCAACCTACCGTAGTAACCGAGTCACCTGTACTTAAACTCATTTGAGACCCTCAACCACTACCTGTCCCTTCGGACCACATAACGTCAAGTACCCCAACGTTTCTCAGACTGTGCTGACTCGCTGACTTGACTGACGAAGTAAAACATGAGGTTCTGGTTTGAACGGACAATAAGGTCCATAGAGAACTGAAGGAAGAAGATATAAGGGCAGGGGATACTACTTTTCCTACAGAAAAAACCACAATGAAGATCTTCCAGAATATCTAAAAAAATCTTGACCAGTTTGAGTCGAAAAAGTCGTAGTCAACAACCCCGTATCTGAACACTACCACTTACCCAACGGAACCTTTACTTGGTTCTATTAAGACAGTAAAAACTGCAGTATGGTTTCATGACGTAAAATGTGAGAGAACAACTGATACTTCCGATGAGGTAAAGAAGATTGCGTAAGAACGGGTGTAGTCATCTATATTACCGAGAGACTTAATTTAAGTGGACAAAGGTAGGTAAAATCTATTCACGAAGGATTCTACAACTAAAGTGAGAACAGTAGAGGACGAACTGGTGTAGGCTAAATGGAACTGAGTACTTGGATTTTAAACACCAAATAATACGTTATAACAAAAATACCGTAACCTGGAATGAAAGTATTGGTCTTTGTAAGTGTTGACTCGTAGCAAAGACGAAACCGGGTCGACGAAGCGTGAAAGACCTCAATTACTCATTAACGGGGGAAAGAAAAGGTCATCGTATAACCTGTATAAGGTTGGAGCCAACCCCCGCCCCCCGGCGAATAGAAGGCCAAAGTATAGAAAAACGGAAAAATATGACAAGTACCCCAAGAACTACGTTCTTATGACCTCACCAAACTGTAAGGGCAAGTTCACCTGGTGCAAAACAGTCTTGAGAAGTGACACTGGAAAAGCGCACTGGGACGTATCGTACCGAGTATCGAAGTAACTCAATACGTTCGAGGAAGTAGTACTGTACCGACACTAGGTGTTTACCACGAAACAATAAATGAGGGTAAATTATAATAGAAAACATAATTAAAGAAGTATCAAATATGATAACGTTCTATATCGAGTTTACTGAATTGACAATTTAAGAGGATTTATAAAGTCTTTTTTACATTATGTTTATAATATGTGTAAGAAAGTCTCTTGTCTTTTATATAAGTTGTCAAGAAGTTATACTCAATACCTCAGTCATATGGGAAACATGGTTTTGATTGTTGGTAAACCCTTTTTTTTTTTAGTGGTTATTTGTTGATACTTCTTTAGAGCTTCTTTTAAGGACATCGTAGATGTCGATATATTTTATGTAGCTAGTTCCGGTCCAAACCAAGTAAACTCTAAATAATAAACCTTTATCTAGTCAATTGATTCAGTATGTCAGTGTCTTAAATTTTTTTTTAGTATTTTAGAAGTATGGTCCATGACGTTGTTTAAACCATTTAATCTTTTGATGAATACTATTTTTATTAACCCTTTGATTTTTATCTTATTAAAAGGAATAAGACAAAATTACAAAGATTTTTTTTTCTTTTAGAAAAGCGGACGAAGTACAATCACCCCTTTATAACTTCAAAAATATAGAGTATACTCCTTTCCTTTTATTCTTACGGGAGACAATGTCGAAAATAAATAATAACACGAACTCTATGATAGGTCATATTATTTTGTTTTCATTCATATGTTTACGAATGTTTTTCACAAATTATAAACTTTTATATTTACAAGGGTAAATGAGTGACTATTAAAATAATATGTATGTATTTAGGTTTTATTTGAAGTTCATTTCATAATCTGGTTCATTTGCTTAAGTCGTTTTAACTTCCTATCTTGAAATATTTAACATAAAATATATTTTGTTCAAATGTAAAATGTCTTTAATGATTTTTTATTTTAAGTAAAATATGAAAGTTTTACTCGTCTTCTCTTTCTTGTCTTTTGTTAAATTTCTTAAAAACCTCTGACGATTTCTAACTACAGTTCTTTTCCTATGTCGGTAGATCCTCCTCCCTGACCCAATAAACATGTGAGAAAGAGTCGAGGTGAACACTAGAGACACGAGAAGAGACGTAGTGTCTCCTGACCTAAGGGTTTCCATGGAAGGACTCTGAAGAAACGGTCAACCGAAGACAATCTGAGCTTGTGACTCCCTTTCCGTGACCGTCCACTAATCTTCAACCTTCCTTCCTTTTATCGGTTTTGGAGTACCGAAACCACCCCTTCTGTCTCGAAAATCGTATCAGAAGCCATCGTCAACGTTTCCCACTACCACTCGTGAACCCATCGGGGAGTCCGTCGTACAAAGGTCTCGTCGTGTCCAAAGCACCCCATATCGTTTCGTCGTCATCGATGTCCACGAAATGGTCCGGACCGATTCACGGGACTGAGGTAGACAAGGTCACTGTCTACGTTCCTTGAAACCCGGGGTCCTAAGGTCGTGACTGTCGTCTTGCCCGGTACCTGAGGATGTTCCGTCGAAGTCGTCACGAAGGTTTGTCATCTTCGATACCGTCCCCAGGTCGTCGAGGCGACCCGTCACTGACACGATGTCTACTGTGGGAAAGGGAAGACGAACTACCTGGTCCTAGTGTCACCGAATACCGTCTATGATTAGTAACTCTTTGAAACGGAAAAGGGAAGATTTGTAAAACATTGAATAAGAGACATACGTTAAAGGAGGTGAACTTTATGGTTAGTTTCAAAGACAAAAGGATTGACCTGTTACAATGACCTAAGTACTATCGTCATGTTATGACACCTATAGTTCGGGTAAAAAGAAAACATAAGGTGTGAATGAGTGTTAAATTAAATGATAATTCATAAATTTAAAATGTATACATCTTATTTAGGAAAGTAACTAAATCATTATCATACATTTATTTATTACGTATTATTTTATATATAGTTTCTCTTATTGGATTCTTTTTATTAAAAAAACATAAGTTATGGTTTTTGATTGTATATGACTCAGGAGGACCTTAAATTATGCACCTATATTTGTTACTGAATTTAGTTCTATCATTAGTACACTATTCATTTATGTAGAAGAAAAGAGGATCAAGAAATAAACCGTGTCTATCTCATCTTTTATACTAATATGGAGATCTGATCTTCAGTGAAGATTACAACAAGTAATCTTAGGTTCAAAGTCTTAAACTAGAAAAATACCGAATACTGTCACTTAGAAACTGTTCATGAGACAAAGGACTAACACAAACTTAATACTATCTCACAAAGAGGTAATCGAAGGGACCACCGAACCGACCATTTCTTGGGTGGACGGTCACGTCCTCTGCACTCTCTACTCCCAAGCTAGGGAACCAGTCCTTCTAGGGGACCCTTTCCTTTACGGTGGACGAGGTCATAAGAACGGACTTTTTAAAGTACGAGACTCCTCGGACCTCCCGACGTCAGACATCCCAACGTTCTCAGTCTGTACTGACTCGTGTGTGTGTGTGTGTGTGTGTTTAAAGAGGTAACTCAAAGTTCCCAGCACTACACTAAGTAAGACACACAAACCCTCAACGAGTGTCTCTAGTCGAGAAACACTGTGGTACCTGACGTCGTACGGTCGGAGGGGACAAGTAGAGACAGAGGGTCTCAAACGAGTCTAAATACAGGTAACTTAGAAATAGAAGACGACAGGAGAAGAGGAAAGCGGAAATCATAAAGTGTGGTAGTTCCAGAGAAGGTCCCTCGACCGAGAAAAGTAGTCCACCGGCTTCATTAACGTATCCTTTCCAGAAATTAGGTCCCAAAAGACTCCTACTGATTTCTAAACAACTCTTACTTACTTTAGAGTCAGTCTTAATCTATATATTTAAAGTGACGTGTAATTTAATCCGCGACCAGTTACACAAACATGTAAATAACTAATATAAAACTATACTCGAAAGTAAAAGTGAAGGAACATACATTAGGGGATAACCCAGTTATAACTAACGAAAATCTATCATATTGTCTCTTCCGGTCTCACACCTTAGCCCTACGTTCGACCAAAGTAAGGACCAAAACAATGGTTGAAACGTCAGAACCCATGTAAAGAATTAGAAGGACCTGAAGTCATTGTAGTAAAGAATTTACAATACTCACATTTTACCTATTGTGTACGTTCATGAATCGATCTACAGGTGATATCAGAGTATATAACGGTGTAATTCTAACAATATCGACCTTACGTCTCCTGCTTCATCAGTTCCAGTCGAGAAACGTGAAATTTTGTCCAAGAATTTCAGGTAAACTCTACTAATTTTTATCTGAAAGTTAATGTTTCCTGTGAACTTTTGTCAAAAGATTTACTAATTTAGAAGAGAAATTTGTGGTCTAGTCCTTGTCTTCAAACCTTCTAACTTCACTCAAAAATGACGTTTGATGCCTTATCCTTCTTACTAAATCCTCGTTAAAGGACGGTTTGTCAAAATCCATTTTCAGGAACCGATCCTCTTTCGTGACTTCACTCTCTCTTTTTAGTTGACTCCGAAGTCTCCCTCCAGATGAGGGTATAACATTCATTAAAGTCCCTTTCCCTCGTACAAGAGACAAGGGTAGACCCGCCATTCCGAAATACTACGAGGGGTTTACCCTACTGGCCTCCTAAAATGTACTTTCAAAACGTATAAGTACTTCTTTCTCCCGAACCTAACGTACAAGACGATGGAGGATTTCATGACTTTTTGGACCATGTCTCTTTTAGCACTTTAACGGAGTACGGACTTACCTGGTGTAAAGATTAATCACTTCTTCTAATCGTCTAGTAAACTCTCGACCCTAACTCTTTACCTCGTTTTGACTCTGGTATGATCCTGGAGAGCAGTACTTGTTCCTATAACACCGACGTAGTCGACACCAATGTACTTCTTGTTTCCACCAGTACTTTCTAATTATACCTCCCACTATATAAGGTGACCCTGGACTCCTCATGAAAACTTTTTATATAAGGACGGGGGAGGAGGGTAACAACACTACTGAACAGTCGTTGACGAACGAAAGGTTTCGGAAGGGTTCCTCCTCCTCTAGTTCTCCGTTCACATATTCTCGTCACGTATAGTAATTGTAGAGACAATTAATTTATAAACGTGGTTCTTCTTGTAAAGTCATTGTACACTGCCTTAATGGACGTCTTTGGATCTAAAATAAAGAATTTTTTGTCTAAAGTCAAATATCTCGTCAAAATCCAAGTGTCGTTTTAACTTACTTTCCACGTCAATAAAGGACATATTGAGGATCGGTCTGTATACGTACCGATGGTGTTGACAGTTGTCGGGTGTAGTGTTACCTTATAAACAATTTAACTATCTGGATCTTACAATGTAATAACGGTCACTCTCAGGTATCTAATGAAATCCCTAAAAGACTCTGAGAAATAAACAAGAAGTAAAAATTTCTTATGAAAAGGTCTCATGTCTAATGACCTAACCACCCAATCAAACAAAAACAAGAAGTCCACATTTATATGAAGAATATCAACAAAGAGAATAGACATTCCACAGAAAAAGAAATAGGAATTAAAAGACATCAAACTTTTACTATACACATCTACACGTAAAACCCACCTAAATAGGTCGAATCACAAGATACTCGAAAGACCTAAACATGAAACCATAGACTACATTTAACCCCCCTTTAAGAGTCAGTAATAACAAAGGTCATAAATAAGGTAATTAAAGAGAGAAAGAAAAGGAGGGACATAAGGGTAACACACATACAATGTTGAAACCACCAACCTGATACACCTAAAATACAAGACGAAGAGAAGTAATCAAAAGATAAACAAAGAGTCAAAACCTACAAAAAATAATTCTGTGCGACATGTGGATTTTGATTGTGTTACAACATTTACTTGATATGAGGTCATTTAAAAAAAAAAAAATTTCTATACCAGTTCACGTCTTTAAGAAAGGAGTCGATACATCTAAAAGGAGTTAGATGAGGATTTAGGTTTTTCCGGTAAGAAGTAAAGAGAATATGACAAAAACTAGAGATCGTAAAGGAAAATCGAAAGAGAATCCTAAAGGTAACGAGACGAATATAACGGGTGTACAGAAGGTACTACAGTTGAAATAGGTAATCACGAGAATTTTAAAATTATTATTATCAAAATTTAAGGACCAGACTATTAGAGTCATAGGGACAGTACAACCGAGGATTGTGAACGACACACAGAAACCTCGTACAGAAACGAAACATCATATAGAACATTTTAAAAAAGCCATCGGTCTACACTATACGAACCGTTTTCCTTGACGGCACTGATCCGGTGAGCATTACACCCCCTCCAACACTCCCCTCCCCTTCATAGGAGACCCAGAAACTACTCAAGAGTCAGAAGTGCTTGGAGACGACGACCTAACACTCGAAGGGCTCACGAAGAATAAATATGAGGGGTGGAGGGATAGAAGTTGGAGGAGTCCACCCTGTCCTACCGTTCCCACCCGACCTTAAAAGGAAGAAGGTCTTGTCAATCTGACTAGTTGAGGTCGTTCAATCTAACACCAATTAAGACTCCCGTCTGGAACAATTCTTTTTGTCTTACGAAACCACTTAAAGTTTAACAGAAAAGGACTGAGGATGATTTTCACACTCTCCTCACAAGAGTCTACAAGTGACAGTCTTGGGTCATTTCGAGGTTTTCAATTTTGACTACTTACCCATGGAGACCTCAAAAATAGAGAGTCTGAACAGGTGTGACTACTCGTTAAACCGTGAATTCGAGTCCAAAATATGGGACCACGACCAAGGATGTCCACAGACGAGGACCCGAAGGCGAGGTCCATT
Organism: Capra ibex; assembly: GCA_006410555.1. Lineage (NCBI taxonomy): Eukaryota > Metazoa > Chordata > Mammalia > Artiodactyla > Bovidae > Capra > Capra ibex. The sequence goes on along the minus strand of SJYO01018169.1, from coordinate 47,320,779 downwards.
CAACATTAAAAAAACATAAACGGACAGGCACTTAAACCATCCTCGTCACACAGGACACTGGAGTGAAGTGAATCCCTAGATACTTCTCACTAATGAGAAGTCAAACAACTCGAAAAGTGAAGAACAATCCCGTCTCACCACTGCAGGTTTGACCTGTCCTTTGACTTCCAGATAAACCGAATCTTTCTAGGCGACCTTTTGGGGCCGTCCGATGTCAGGGACCACAATGTTCCTCAGCCTGTCCTGAATCGCTGATTCGTTGTTAATGTAAAAAAATTTCCTTCGATCCTCTTGTTCAACTTATGTCACCCTTTTTAACGTCTTTCAATACGATAACATGTAGACTTAGTAGTATGCATTCATAGTTTGAACGATATTTTCTTTTCTCTTGGTGGATATACTATGTGTGAACATTTGGTAGGTGTGATTTGGTCCTGATACACTCCCCTTCCTTTCCCGAGGAGAAGGTCCACGAAAAAGGTACAGACGAGACAGAACTAAGACATCGAGAAGAGTGAGGGGACTGTAGAACGGGGTCAGACACATCCCGACTCTATAATGAAGCAAATTTTTGGAATGAAGGATTTAAGAACCAGTAGTGTAAACGTGTGTGAACTATAAGGGTCGGATGTACCACAAGTATAGACATAGTAAAGAGTCAATACAAGGGAACAGGAATAGTAACCGGTATACTTCTAAAGGGACACACAGATCCAAGACGTCGAGACAGACTTCACTTGGAAGACTTAGGGTGTAAAGGGAGGAGGAAAAGACATAAACGGGAGACATGTTAACCGTAAGACCTACTATGTAGTCACCCTCCCATTAACATTTAGTGAAAACAGTCCTACTGAACGAGACACGAATCACAACTCGACTTTCTACTAAGGAGTAATGTCTCATCCCATCACAAAGGATAAATTTGTAATTTACGAGGGAACGGTCGTCGTCAATCTACACTGGGGAATTTGTAGAACGTAGGTCATCGCATATCCGTCGTCCTTAAGACATGTAGGGGTAGATGTCTAGATCGTATTTTTACTACTATGAAGAGTAATACTTCTAACTCCTTACGATAGAACGACACAAGTGAAACATTCTGTTTGATTTATATAATAAGGTGTTGTTGTTGTTTAGCTAACGAACAATGACATAAGTTGTTATGTCAAAACTTACCTAAACTTTCTATACCTGCTATTCAGTGACTTCTTTAATTAAAAGGAACAACTCCTTTCTATTAGTGTTTCCTTGGTTTAAATTCAAAGTGTGTGGTTAAAACTAATGGAAAGATGTTCGTCAATCTTACAATAAAAGATTCGACGTCTCGTTAATTACCGATCTTGACGTCCTTCATAAATTAACTCATAACTAAATTCCGGTTCGACAACAAACCGACTCCACAACGTAACATTAATTACCTGGACTTGGTCTCAAATTAAAAAGATGTGACATGGACTAAAAATCCGTGACATTATCGTTGAGAGTTTGTTAGGTATCTCCCTCGAAACCTGAAAAATTTAATTGAAAATTTTCAAAACTGACTTAAAAATTGTATGTGTCTTCTGAAAATCGAAAACAATCATTGAAGTTTCGGACGAAGGAAAACTTATGTAAATTTAAGAGGGTAACTGTATAACGGTTAATCAGTTATTTAAGTAAGTATGTTTAAATTACAACAACAATAAATCAACGATTCAACATAGAGTGAGAAAACGTTGGAGTACCTGACATCGGTTGGTCTGAGAAGATAGGTACCCTAAAGAGTCCGTTCTTATGACCTCACCCAATGGCAAAGGAAAAGATCCCCTAGAAGGACTGGGTCCCTAACTTAGACGAAGCGGACGTAACGTCCTCCTAAGAATTGGTAACTCGGTGGCCCTTCGGGACCTTTACACTGTGTCCCATTATAATAAATTACCGTACTAAATGACTTCTGACATGGAATATGAAGGTATCTCAATACATTTGTTGTTTAAAAGAACAAACCCTACCACGATTTACGAATTCATTACGACTTACGAATGACTTTCCCATCACGTCAAGTCAAGTCAAGTCAGCGAGTCAGCACAGACTGAGAAACTCTGGGGTACTTAGCGTCGTGTGGTCCGGAGGGACAGGTAGTGGTTGAGGACCTCAAATGAGTTTGAGTACAGGTAGTTCAGTCACTTAGGTAGGCCGTTAGAGTAGGAGACAACAAGTGAAGAGGAGGACCGGGGTTAGGGAGGGTCGTAGTCCCGGAGGAATTTACTCAGTCGAGAAGTGTAGTCCACCGGTTTCATAACCAAAGTAGAAGTTGTAGTCAGGAAGGTTACTTGTGGGTCCTGACTAGAGGAAATCCTACCTAACCAACCTAGAGGAACGACAGGTTCCCTGAGAGTTCTCAGAAGAGGTTGTGGTGTCAAGTTTTCGTAGTTAAAAAGCCACGAGTCGAAAGAAGTGTCAGGTTGAGAGTATAGGTATGTGCTGGTGACCTTTTTGGTATCGGAACTGGAAACAACCGTTTCATTACAGAGACGAAAACTTATATGATAGATCCAACCAGTATTGAAAGGAAGGTTCCTCATTCGCAGAAAATTAAAGTACCGAAGTTAGTGGTAGACGTCACTAATCTTCTACCCGTTTTTAAGGAAAGTTCCCGAATAGATATTGTAGATTACTAATCAGGGATATCTCACAGTCTTTATATAGTCAAACATGGAAATTTTTATCGATAGACCGGTAAAAGACGAAACCGTGTAATAAGTTTAAGATCGGAACGATGTAAACTACTACTGAATTTAAAAATAGTCAAATTTATTCATAATTTACGTATTGGAGAAACCCTGGATATCCATATGTTTCTATTTATTTGTATCAACCCTCACCGGTAGAGATACGTATAATACCGGATAAAACTTGTATTTGAATATCTTTATTGATTTGGTGTACCGTTATACGGTATGTACGATATTATTCCTTTCTGAATAACCAATTTAGACACTCATTTTGAAAGATTTTACTAGTCGGTAGAGTAAAAGGAACAGGATAAAGGTTCGGGAATGGAAAGAGGGGTCGGTGAGAATCTCGACTTAGGGGAATTAAAGTTCAGAGTAGTCGCAATGGGTTTCAACGGTGTTTCCGAACACGTCACATGTTCAAAGTCCGCGAAGTCAGAGTAGAGTGATAAAATTGTATACTCTCCTCGACAAATAAAGACGAGCTCCACCAAACCATCAAACAACATTAGGGTCGTCGTTAAAGTTCAGACCGTTGACCATGAGGGAAAGACTTCACGCCTCGTCGATGAAACACAGTCGAGGGGTCTCTCGAGTGTGAAACCCCTTTTTCGTTACTTTGTGAACGTCCTTCCCAATATGACCGACTTAAAACTTTGTGAAGTTACCTAAGTTCTGAGGTCATGTGAAATTACTAGTACCGTGGGTCTCGTATTAACTACCTTAGAGAGTCTTTCATCCACAAGTCCTAATTTAACTCCTAAAATCTATACGCAGTGACTCACTGGAAATTAAATGAGATACGGAAGTTTTAATCCACCACACTTCTTTTTGCTTCTCCATCTAACGTCTAAATAAAGGTAAGGTTTAATTGGTTCAATGGACGACCATTTCGTCGTATTCTTTAATCGTACAAATATAGATCTGAGTAAAACCAATGACTCGATATTTAAAATCCCCTACCTCGACACAACTTTATACTTATATGACTACTTTTCCCATTAATAATCGAGAAACACTTACATCAAAAATATATTTGTTCAGACTTACAGTAAATTGTAAACGTCTTAACAGTCAAGTGAATCTCTTAACATGAAAAAGAAGACATTTGGACTATAAATAAGGATACGATAAACTTAATAGACTACCTTTAAGTTTTGGAAAAACTCATATACACAAACATACTGAACCAGGAGATCGTTACGATACCTTTTGTTGGTAAAAGAATTTATGATTAATAACTGTATAATCATGGTTATCGATAACTAGGAAGTCTCTTATCGTGTGAAATTTCTTTAATATTACTTAAAAGAAAGTTGTACATACATCAAAGAGATACCTTCTGCACACGAAAACTGATAAATACTCAGTAAAACTTCTCCGACTCACATTCAGAGCAATCACTAGGTCCTCCCCTTTTATGACGATTAAAAAGTCATCATTTTTAGGTCACCTCACCTAATTCCCTTATTAGGTAATGAGACAGTACTTTCTAAATTCCCTTTTTTAATGGTGAGAAGATGTCATAACTAGACTCGTTGCAATACCCCTTATCTCATACACTTTCTTACTTTAAGTATCTCTTTATCCTACTGTTTTTCATGTTCGTAACGAGATCTCGATGTCAGAATTTTCCCTATACTTATACTTTATTTCTCTACGGAAACTTTCGTCTACATGTTGTGACACGAGAACATGACCATATTTAGTATTTTTACGAGGTGTCACATTTACAAATCCCACGAAAATAACTTAATGACGTTGTTATTACACGGAACTTTCTTTCCGTAGGTGTCTATACGACTAATTTTTCTGTTATGTGACGTGATAACGTGTTTAGTATTTATAAGTCAAGTACAAACAATTCTTAGGTTTCTCAAAGACAAAATTGAAATATCCACGTTAAACCGACCTTTTCTCTATATACACTTCGTCTAACAATTTACAAGAAAATGATAATGACTACAAATTGTTCCACGAGGTCCTACTACTCTCCCTTTCTACTGAACAGAATTTTATGGGAAAATTTAGTGAAACTCGAACTTCTTCCTGTAACTGGGGATTTCTTCACAGAAAAGAGACGTCTAGTGACTCCGTATCTTACAGACAACCCGTCGGTAACTAGTTCACCTACACCACTTCATCAACCCTACCAACCGATATGTAAACAATCATAGATAAAACATAGATGTACGATTTGTGACTTACTTTCCGATTACTCTGGGTATTAAGTAAGGAATTTACCTGAATTTCCATAGGGTGGTTTAACAGTAACAAGAAAGAAATAGATCTGTGCTCCCTTGAATTGATGGGTACTGACCTTCTACAGGAAAGACGACAGTGTGAACTCCCAATTAACTTTACTCGACTGTTTTTATATGACATATAAAAGAGTAAACGATAAAATAAAGAGGAAAATTTACAATTATAAAGATCAGAAACTTGATCCGAATACAATATTGAAAAAACCTGCGACTTGAAATGTAAAAGATTCATTGTACGGATTTAATGAAAAGGAAGACGTTGAAACGTCTATTATTTTAAACGAGGAATTACAGAAAGGGAAAGTAATACTAGTGTCTCTGAGAGAGGAGTTTCAACCACTCTTCTATGATTTTTACCCGGTTTCGTGATGCGAGTCTTGACGATAAAACCCTTGAGGTGTGGGGAAATGAACGACCGTTACAAGAAACACAAGGTACAGGACATTAATAGTCCCGTTAAAATCGGATCACAATTGAAACATCTGGTTAAAGAAATCGAGTCAAAGGAGTGATAACGTACTTAACATCAAGATCGTTCTAATGACCCTATCCGTACTTCAACAGATCTATCTCGGTTTCCAAAACGTGGTGTGATCACGAGACCGGATTTTCCTTTAAGGTGTCACCCATACGAACGTCCCTGTGTAATATATTCTTGTTTTGTAAAATAAGAGATTAATATTTAAACGAAAATTTTTGAGAGTTCTGTCCTGTTCCGAATAGTCAAGTCAAGTAAAGTCAAAGAGTCAACACCCAGAAACGCTGGGGTACTTGACGTCGTACGGTCCGGAGGGACAGGTAGTGGTTGATAACCTCGGATGGGTTTGAGTACAGGTATCTCAGCCACTTAGGTAGGTTAGTAGAGTAGGAAACAGTAGGGGAAGAGGAGCACGGGAGTTAGGGAGGGTCGTAGTCCCAGAAGAATTTACTCAGTCGAGAAGTGTAGTCCACCGGTTTCATAACCAAAGTGGAAGTTGTAGTCAGGAAGGTTACTTGTGGGTCCTGACTAGAGGAAATCCTACCTAACCAACCTAGAAGAACGACAGGTTCTCTGAGAGTTCTCAGAAGAGGTTGTGGTGTCAAGTTTTCGTAGTCAAGAAGCCACGAGTCGAAAGAAGTGTCAGGTTGAGAGTGTAGGTATGTACTGGTGACCTTTTTGGTATCGGAACTGATCTGTCTGGAAACAACCGTTTCATTACAGAGACGAAAAGTTATACGATAGATCCAACCAGTATTGAAAGGAAGGTTTATCACAGAAAATAAAGTACCGACGTTAGTGGTAGACGTCACTAAAACCTCGGGTCTTTTTATTTCAGTTGGTGACAAAGGTGATAAAGGGGTAGATAAACGGTACTCCACTACCCTGGTCTACGGTACTAGAATTAAAAGACTTACAACCCGAAATTCGGTCGAAAAAGCGAGAGGACAAAGTGAAAGTAGTTCTCCGAGAAATCAACAAGAAGTGAAAGACGGTATTCCCACCACAGTAGACGGATAGACTCCAATAACTATAAAGAGGGCCGTTAGAACTAAGGTCGACCACGAAGAAGGTCGGGTCGCAAAGAGTACTACATGAGACGTATATTGAATTTATTCGTCCCACTGTTATATGTCGGAACTGTATGAGGAAAAGGATAAACCTTGGTCCGACAACATCTAAGTCGAATAGTGGACTCTCTTGGATCAGAATCAGACCGACTAATCTTTATATAAACCTCACATAGGTCTCACATTTGTAAAGAAGTGAGAAGGGCAAACTAGAAGAATGATACATATCTCTGACGTAACTTAGTTACGAATCTTCATAGAAAAAAACGTAGGAAGGAACAAGGAAAAAAATACAGAGGGAAAACCTTCACGGTCAAAACAGAAAGGATGAAGGAAACATTACTTTGGTCGAGTGGAGTAAAAAGACAGTAAAGTAAAACAACAGAGGGGACCTTAACCGTAGTCTTTAAAGTAAAACGAGACTTGTAGTGTAAGAAGTCTCACCTCACAATTACTATGATATCACCGAAATATTATATAGTGGGACGTTCCTACTTGATCAAAGGATTAAAGAAAAGGACATACAAAGATAAATCCTACTTATAGTCCTCCCTAAGAACACCCCCTAAACCTTCACTCTACACTTTGTCGTAAGGGAAACATAGAGGACGTACGGGGAAAGGACGGGACAGTAGAGTGACCACTCCCGTATCACCTTGACTGTTGTAAGGTGTGACGATCTAGGTTGAAGTCGAAGAGACTGAGGACCCGGTTCGCACACACGAATCGAGGTACTTCTTCCCGGGTCCAGAGACATCCAGTGGGAATAGTTTTCCAGTGAGTTCGCATTTGTTGACTGTTCCCAAAGGGTAACAGAAACACCTGAGGTCGAGTACGTAAGGTCGAACGAAAAAGAAAGATGGTATAACACAGACAGAAAGGAAGGGTTGACAAACTGGACACCGAAAGATCGAGGATTTAGTTTATGTATCTGTTGATTAGTCCAGGGGTTTAAGGTTTTCCGATTAAAAAACCATTACTTGGTGAATTTAAACAGATATAAGTATAGGAATGGATATATGGATTGGATCACTAAAAATAAGAGAAACTATTTTAGGACTGTCTATGATTAAACATGTTTTTTACCAAGATCTTCCTGTCTTAGAATTCTTAATTAACCAAGACCCAATAGACCCTAAACAAGAAACTAGACTAACCGAGATCATCATAATTACTGTGACAAAGGTTACCAATTTTCCTATAACTATCGGATACGGTACATCGTGGTTTTGTGAATATATTTAATAGTGGAAATCTATGAACACTAGTTTATTGATATTTTCCATTCCGAGGTCCACTGTTTAACAAACGATATATTTTTGAAAGTGTTTTTGATCCTCACATCACCGTAACTAACCAACGAATATTGACACGATCCTTTGAACCACTTTTACATACTGTTCGTGTCCTGAAATTTAAGGGTTTCAGACGTATTTCCTGGGTTTTGAAGAAACTGAAGGGACTCTCTTTATGTATACAGGAGATCAATGTCACGACTCTAACGACCTTTAGTTTGGATTTTAGACTAGAATTCTCACTGACTTAGTACGTAGCTTGAACCTGACCGCTAAGCAAAGAATACACTATAATATGTACAAAGTCACGGTAAGGGGGTTTAGTAGGGTGGGAGCGGGAGAGGGTGTCTCAGGTTTTCTGAAAAGATATGTAGACACGGAGAAAACGAGAGAGTGTATGTCCCAATAACAATGGGTAGAAAGATTTAAGGTATATACACGCAATCATATGACATAACCACAAAAAGAAAGACCGAATGAAGTGAGACATATTATCCAAGGTCAAAGTAGATGGAGTAATCTTGACTAAGTTTACATAAGAAAAATTACCGACTCATTATGAGGTAACACATATACATGGTATCGAAAGAATAGGTAAGCAGACGACTACCTGTAGACCCAACGAAGGTACAGGACCGATAATATTTGTCACGACGTTACTTGTAACCCCATGTGCACAGAGAAAGTTAAGACCAAAGGAACCACACATACGGGTCGTCACCCTAACGACCCAATATACTGTCAAGATAAAGATCAAAAAAATGCTTTAAAGGTGTGACAAGAGGTATCACCAACATGATCAAACGTAAGGGTGGTTGTCACATTCTTCCAAGGGAAAAGAGGTGTGGGAGAGTCTGAAAACCTAGTGTCGGTAAGACTGACCACACTTTACCATGGAGTAACACCAAAACTAAACGAAAAGAGAATATTACTCACTACAACTCGTAGAAAAGTACACAAACAATCGGTAGACATACAGAAGAAACCTCTTTACAGACAAATCAAGAAACCGGGTAAAAAACTAACCCACCAAATAAAAAGACCTTAACTCGACGTCCTCAACGAACATATAAAAACTCTAATTAAGAAACAGTCAACGAAGTAAACGATAATAAAAGAGGATAAGTCTTCCGACAGAAAAGTGGAACGAATATAAAAGGAAACAACACGTCTTCGAAAGTTAAAATTAATCCAGGGTAAACAAATAAAAACGAAAATAAAGGTTATAAGACCCTCCACCTAGTATCTCCTAGGACGACACTACATACAGCCTCTCACAAAACGGATATAAGAGGAGATCTTCAAAATATCAAAAACCAGAATACAAATCTAGAAATTAGGTAAAACTCAAATAAGAACACATACCACAATCTTTCACAAGATCAAAGTAAGAAAATGTTCACCAACTGGTTAAAAGGGTCATGGTGAACAATTTCTCTAACAGAAATGAGGTAACATATAAGAACGGAGGAAACAGTTTCTATTTCATAGATATCCACACACCTAAATAGAGACCCGAAAGATAAAACAAGGTAACTAGATAGAAAGACAGAAACACGGTCATGGTGTGACAGAACTACTGACACCGAAAAACATCTCGGACTTCAGTCCGTCCAACTAAGGAGGTCAAGAAGAAAGAGATAAGCTTCAAGAAACATAAAGGTATGTTTAACACTTTAAAAAACAAGATCGAGACACTTTTTATGGTAACCATCGAACTATCCCCACCGTAACTTAGATATCTAACGAAACCCATCATATGAGTACAAGTGATATAACTAAGAAACCCGACCACGTCACCCTACTGGTTCTCCCTACCATACCCCTCCCTCCACCCTACCCCCAAGTCCTACTCCTTGTCCACATGTAGACACGGTCTAAGTACAACTACATACCATTTTGGTAATGTTATAACATTAATCGGAGGTTAATTTTATTTAAATATAATTTTTCTTTTTTAATTTACAAATAATTTTTTTCTTATGTGTGTCTACCGATTATTTGTGAACATTTCTACGAGTTATAGTGAGTAATAATCTCTTTACGTTTAGTTTTGGTGTTATTCCATAGTAGAGTACGTCCAGTCTTACCGACGATAACTTTTCAGATGTTTGTTATTTACGACCTCTCCCACACCTCTTTTCCCTTGGGAGAATATTACTACCACCTTTCCGTTTAACCATGTCGGTGATACCTCCTGTCACACCGCAAGGAATTTTTTGACCTTTATCTTGACGGTATACTGGGTTGTTAGGGTGACGACCTGTATGTGTGACTCCTTTGGTCTTAACTTTCTCTGTGTAAATGGGGTTACAAGTGACGTCGTGACAAATGTTATCTATTCCGTACTTTCGTTGGACCTACAGGTAACCGTCTACTCACCTATTTATTCAACACCATGTATATGTGTTACCTTATAATAAGTCGATACTTTTTCTTGTGTAAACTCAATCAAGATCACTCCACCTGTTTTGACCTCGGATAATACGTCTCACTTCATTCAGTCTTTCTCTTTGTAGTTATGTCATATAATTACGTATATATATATATATATTCCTTAAATCTTTCTACCATTACTACTCGGATATACGTTCCGTCGTTTTCTCTGTGTCTACATTTCTTGTCTAAAAACCTGAAACCCTCTTCAGTTCTCACCCTACTAAACTCTCTTATCGTAACTTTGTACATATAATGGTATACATTTTATCTACTGGTCACGTTCAAGTCACATACTTCGTCCCGTGAGTTCTGACCACAAGACCCTGTTGGGTCTCCCTACCGAACCCCTCCCGTCACCCACTACCCTCCCCCCAAGTCTTACCCCTTTGTGTACACGAGGGTACCCACTAAGTACAGAGACATATCGTTTTTGGTGGTGTTATAACATTTCTTTAATAGGAGGTTAATCTTATTTATTTAATTTTTTAAAAAAATTTCTTTGAATTTTCATATGAACGTACAGTTAGGGTTTGAGGGTTAGATAGGGAGTGAAGGATGGGAGGGGGGTCATTGGTATTTAAGTAAGCCCTTTAGACACTCGGACAAAGACAAAACATCTATACAAGTAAACATAGTAAATTTGTTTGTGTTCTAACAATTAGTTGATACGAGGTCATATTTTATTTTTTAAAAATTTACATTTTTTTTTTTCACTGACTTAATGTTACGTTTACTAAAGGGTTGGAGGATCCGAGAGAAAATAATTTCAACTCCGTTACTAACCCTTCCTCACCCTAACACTTTCGACCGAATCCCTATATCTCCATCTATGATTACTACGATCCTAGATCTTGGAGATTTAAAGTCGTTTCGAAACTCCGTTCAACTTCGTAGACACAGACTTCTTGGATACTTTCAAAAGGGACTCAACCTACTGAACATTCTGTGACTACTAGGACGAATCCTGTATTGAGGTGTTGAAGAAGACTGACAATCTAGATAATAATCTGGGTTTAGTGTCGTACTGGACTAACCCATACTATTTTCACACTGGATATTCACCATGTTATGTATACTTTTATTAACATCATAAAAGGATCAAATATCACGACTTGGACTCCTTATACACACTCTTTCCTTGAAATCTCATATACTAGTTCCATCTCCCTTATATTTTAACCTTGTCCTACTTAAATGTCTATATTCAAACCATTCGTTTTTAGGGTTTAGTTACAAAATCGAACTCCTTGACTCTTAACGAGAGAAACCAACCAACCAACTGGTTTTACACCTGAATTTCCATCGAGTGTGATTGTGACTTTACGGTCTTAGTGGGTCACACAAAGTCTCTTCCCATAGGTTTCCGAATCCTTCTAACTTTTCCTTCTTACTTGAATGGTACATTCTGGGGTAGTGGTGAGACCCTCCCTAAGACCAATAGTGACACTAATAATGGTATAGTGACAACAAGCGAGTCTCATCCTCGAATATCTCCAATCCACTAGTTAGCTAAAACCGAATCCAGAGAAATATATCACACAGGTTATCCAGGGGTTAGGATAAGACACCAATAAAGAGGTCATAATTTTATACATTAACCTCATCGGTATGAGTCTCCGACCAAGGGACCAGACCGAAAGGGAAGGCGTACCGAAACTACTTACATAAGAATCAAGACGTTACCGAGAAAAGACATCCAGTCTTTAATGTCATCCTTGACACCGGTAGTTTGACCTTAGGACTTCGTCTTACTCTTGCTGTCTTAAGGTACTTCCGTCTCCTGTTCGCCTCCGTGAAGAATAGTTTCTGAAGGACTTTCTTTATGAAAGTCCTTCACGAAAAATATTATCCGTCGTCTCGGTTTTCACTTTCACAATTAGCGAGTCAACACAGACTGAGAAACGCTGGAGTACCTGATATCGGACGGACATCAGGAACCTGAAGAGGAGACAGGAACCTTAAAAGATCCGTTCTTATGACCTAACCCATCGATAAGGTAAGAGGTCACCTAACGGACTGGGTACATAGTTTGGGCTCAGAGGACATGACGTCCGTCTAAGAAATTGTAGACTCGGTAGTCCCTTCGAGTTCGTCTCGGTTTCGGTGTTAGTTTTTTCCTACTGAATGTCTCTAACAACCGTAACCGACTAACTAACTAGTACCACAAGGGATTTTGATTTTATCAGTTAGGAACAATACACATCTAAAACATAAACGTGTCAACGGATGAACGATTTTATAAAAACGGTGGAGTCTTCGTCAAAAAAAACGTCGGTAAGTACTGTATACACAAGTGTCTTCTACGAGTGTAAGGTCGACCTCACTTGTTCCCTTGATAGACGGTAAAAATGACCATACTCAATACGAGAACCGGTACTCAAGTTACAATTACTTTTTTATTATATATATTTATTCCACAGAAATTTGTCTTTGTATGTATTTTGTACCGACACATAACTCTCTGACTACTTTTATGTTGGTCTCCGACCGTCCTTAGATTGACATAATAAGGATACTCGTTACCAAATCATAAACGATTAAGTCATAAACACCACAGAAAGTTGTATTACTTTTAGTCGATTATCTATTATTACTTCAGAATGAAATCCGTATCAAAAAAAAACGAATGTAACTATCTCTTGAACTAAGTTCTTTTATCAACGTCAGAAAATTAGTGAAGAACTTGATCAAATGTCTGGGAACTTGGGAAACTTACTTCCCCTTCAATCTAGGGGAACTTCTTTCTAGAACGATGTAAGGGGGTCTAAATGTCACAGTCAGTGGGAGAGTCGGAAGGAGTCACCATGGATGTCCGTGACCGGTCCTAAAAACGTGTAATTTTTGCAAATAAGTAAATAACGGGAATAAGAACCAAAGTGACCCAGAAGTAACGACACGTACCCGAAAAAGATCAATACCGTTCACCTCTGATAAGAAGCAACGGCACGTGTCCGAAGAGTAACGTCACCGAAGAGAACAACGTCTCGTGTCTAAGATCTTCGTACCCGGAATCATCGACGTCCTACGTCCGAGTCGTCAACGTCACACGCCCGTGTCTTCAAAGTCACACGTCGAAGTTCCACCCGTCCGAAGTGACCAACGTCGCGTATCGGAGTCCTCAACACCGAACGTCCGAGATTTCATGTCCGAGTCATCAACACCGTACGTCCGAATCATCAACACTACATGTCCGAGTCAACGAGACACCGAGCACGTTAAGAGTTTCTGGTCCCTAACTTGGATACAGGGAATGTAACCGTCCACCTAAGAATGGGTGACACCGTGGTCCTTTGAGAGAAAACGTGTAAAAATACCTGATGACCTGTGATCGAGACATTAATACAATTAAGGACTTTTAGGTTCTATAGTGACACCAAGTGACCAGTCTCATCCTGGAATATCTTCAATCCACTAGTTACCTAAAACCAAATCCAAGAGTATGTCACAAAGGTCATCCAGGGGTAAGGATAAGACACCAATAAATACTTCATGGCTTCACATATTAGGCTCATCTGTGTAAGTTCTCTGACCAAGGGACCAGACACTCCTTCAAGTGATCTTGACGGAGATAAACGTTTTTGTCACTTGACTCTTTTCGGTATAAGAACTTCCCTGATATCCATAGTCACCGTGGTAATTCTTGAATCTTTAACCTCATAAACACTAATCGTATGATGAATCATCTCTCGATGAGTGGAAGTGTTTCCTGTGTTTTCTTTAGTCATATAAAAAGGACAGTCCCTGTTGTTGTGTAAAAGTGACAGGATGAAACCCTACATGCTTGAAGAGTCATAGACACTATATTAGATATGATATCCCTAGAGGGAGTCAAACGAAAGTATCCTGTTATACGAGTAGGTAATGTCACTAATATATCAAGACGAACCCGGACAACACGTCCTTCATCGTTGATAAGATTTGTGTAACCATTCTATGTACTTACTACTACCTAGTGTGGTTTCAATTCACCAGAAGGTCGAATCTCTTCAAAGATCCAAAGGTCGATAAAAACTCCCTATGACTCTATCGGGAAAGAAAAAGAATGAAAAAATAATTTAATTTTTTTTTTATAAAACCGGGAGGACGTACCGTATACCCTAGAATCAAGGGACTCGTCTTAAACTTGGGTATGGGGGACGTAAACTTGGTACCTGTTCCACTTCCCGTTCAATGATGTAGACTAGGTATATCGGTGATTCTTTTTCCGTATTATGGATTCGTCCGTAAAAACGTAAGACTCTGATTGAATACTGAGTAACATTCACAATGAGACTGGGTAAATAACTCACTGGGTATACACCAGTCGAAAGTCACTCCGAGTCCTGTTCTACTCCGAGACACGTTCGACGAAACGATACGTCTGGTACTCTGTGTCGTTTAGACTACTACGAACTTCACAGTCCCTGACTCTTTATCCGATGAACCTCGTAAGACGGTCGAGGGATTTTCACCGTGTGTGTCACTAATAATCCTAAAACTTCGTTTTCATCCAGTAAGAAACGTTTTTCTCTACTAGTGGAAGAAAACTCTTGTCGAAGACCGAACGATGATCTGGAATCTCCTTCACTTGGGAACTGGTACCACACCATACAATGATACACCGGACTCGATAGGAAGGACTTGATCGACACAAGACTATGTGTTAGGAGACTTCAACAGTACGTGTAGTTGTGACGTATGGTTTTGTCTTGGTCTAGGACTTCCGTGTACCTTTAACGTACTCTTTCAACTGGTCTACTGAGAATGAAGGTTATGTAATAAAAGAGAAAGAGTCGGACAAGGATTCCGGCGAACCCCTTAAGAGATATCAGTCAACGGGTTCCCTTCTTTTACGTCCTTGATGAGTTTATACCTACCGACGTCGTGGTGGTGGGGTGAGACCCTTCCGGAAATTCATCTCATCATTTCCCTTCGGAAGGGTCATCCGTCTTGAAGTCCCACAAAGACATTCACCAAGTTTAAATCAAACTCTTTTCTTTTCTATACCAGTCTTTCATACCAAAATATCGTCAAATGTCTGACATCGGAAAAAAAGGGGGATCTATCAGTTTCCCTATATCTTATACCTCTATAAACACAGGACACCCTTACGAATGGTTTACCACTGGAGTTCTGTCTTACAGAAGTCATTGGTCCCCTACTTAGTCAAGTCAGTCGGAGGATTGGGTAACAGATTACACGACTATGAGTTTCACTGGTGCTACCATACTACCTCCAATAAAAAGAAAAAGGTGAGGGGTCAGACTGATATCAGTGACGATTCAATATAGTAGTTTACTCTAGTTGTAACTTGGGATTGTACAGTGGTAAGGAGTCCTCATAGTCGTTCGATGTACCACCATCCAACTAACGAGTCCTGACAAAGGTATCACCTCCCCCTCACAAAAGAAGAATGACCTCATCTGTTGAACGAGACATCTATACTCAAACAGAAATTTATGGGAGTGACAAAGACGGTTTTGATGGGAAACGTCTTAATGTTTTGTCAATGATGGAGGGTACAAAAATAAAATTACGATTTGATCGACAGGACACCGAATCGAAGACTAAGACTACCTCACTAGTCGGAGGACAATTAACGAATGGTGAATTTAAAGACAACAAAAGTTTCGGGGGAAACAGAACTTGAAAGGACATGAAACAGTTATTTTAGTAAAGGAAACCTTTCTGGAAGTCACATGAGACATTCAGGACGGAGAAGAGGCATGTTTTGAGCTTCGGTGACAGGATGTCGGCCCTGTCACTGGGTGAACGAGAACCACACTAGGGGAAAGCATACCCGTCCGTGACCCGCTCCGACTATTAAAACCCAGAAAACCCAAATGGAGAAGATCACACTTCGGAGATGGATGACTTACTTGACTCCACTCCCACTACCTCTGGGGTCACAAGAGTCGGACGACGTGAACCAGATTTGGAGAACGGATTTCACCTATGACGAGCTCTCCGGGGTCGGGGAAGAGACGGGAGTAGATATTAAATCGGACAGACTGGGTCCGATAGCCCACGACTCTTTATGACCAACGAACGGAGAGGACCCCATCTATCCGTCGAGACCTCGACTTTCCACTCCCTCAAGGTAGACGATCCGGTGTGGGTGGACCTCACGTAGAAGGTAGTCGTCTCGCCACCTCCCCTCCCACTCTTTCAATACCGAGTTCTCTGTGTCTGAGAATGAGAAGGATGGTTCTACGTTGTCTATAAGAACTTACTTCAAAAGAAGAAAATACATGTAGGAGTCCTGTTACAGACTCTGAATTTTTAAAAAAACCACTAAAAGAAAGGTTACTATCAACGGAACGACCTACTGACAGACGTCCTGAGGAGTGTGACGGAAGGACCTACACATAGAGACAATCGAACGAAAACTAACGCGAGTCCTATAACAACCCAGAACAACCCACCTCCGTACCGAAACGGCACTAATGACCTCAAATTCACACCAAATGATTTTACACGTACATACGGTTGAACTTTTCCCTAACTAACACCAGTAAAACATAACAGTCGACCCGGCCCGACTCGACGTAAAGAGTCTTCAAACAAAGAATGTACACAGACCAATCCCACCCGGTGCACTCTCTAAGAAGACTCTATAAATCTTTCGGTCTTACATCGTTGTCGATAAAATGTGTGACAACGACTAAACTGCTAAGTAAACCAACATCACACCGTTGGTGGTCCGGACGCTGACAAGGTAGAAAGAGACCTCGAAATTAGGCAAAGAGACCAAGGAGTCAGGCTCCACTTCTACGTTGTTCAGGGTCGAGGACATCAAGACCGTTAAAGTTCCGTTGTGCAGTGGTCAAAGACAGCCCCGGGTCCCCGAGACGGACACAAATACCAAGCTTACATAAGAACGAAAAAGAAGCTCTGAAAGTTGAGGTCGTAGTCTGTATTTCAGTAGGGAAGTGTCTTTGATCAACTGGTCGAGGGGGTCAAGGGGTTTCAGGATAAATTTTTAGTAATAAATATATTTTTTATTTCTTTAGTTGTGTTCTTCTCATACATCGTAAAAATTATCAGCGTTCCGTGGTCAGAAAGGTAAGAACCAAAGACATCAAAAATCTAGATATAAGTGGATTATGACCTCGTAAATTTATATATTTCGTCTATCATTGTCTCTATTTCCCTCTTTGACTGTCATTATGTTATTGTCATCTCATGAAACCCGAAAGGACCACCGAGTCACCATTTCTTAGAGGGACGGTCATCTGTACCCCCTGAGTCCAAGTCAGGGACCCAGTCCTTCTAGGGGACCTCCTCTCGTACCGTTGGATGAGGTTATAAGAACGGACCCTCTTAGGGGACTTGTCTTCTTGGACCATCCGATAACAGGTACCCCAGTGTCTCTCAGTCTGTGATGACTTCGTTGACTCGTACGTGCGTCCCATGAAATTGTGTGTGTGTGTGTATTTAGTAATAAATAGATAAAGGATCAACAAGACGAAGAAACTTTGGATTTACTATATTTGTAGTCGTTTAGAAAGAGAATAAATGTGACTTCTTGAAAGATTTATACTGAGGTTTCGTGGTGGTACGTTTTAGTTATTTATTTTTGTGAACTCACGAAAACTCTCTCTCTTTCGTAGACCATACCTATCTCTTATTGGAGTAAGAGAGAGAATGACATCTCTTTTGAACTTCTATCAACTGAATCTTACAAGTCTTTAGACTAGGGAGAAGACTCATTGTGACAGGAAGAACGTCTTTCCTGGTTCAGTATACCACTGACTTTACGAGGAAGTGACCCCGAGTCGGTTCGGAGATACAGACGAGACGTCCCCCGATCTCCTTACTAATTTTTCCTTTCTTTTTTTTTGTATAGTAACGTCTGTGTGAACCTAAGAACCTATGAAAAGATGTCTTTGTGTCTTACCCACTCTCAGAACCGAAACGACCAAACTCTACAATTTAAATGAATTGACGGAACACAGACAAAGAAACACTAAGTATTTCAAAAACATTCCTAACGGTCCAACTACGATTGATAATTATACTGAGCGGACGGAAGGAGTCGGGAAGTAAAAGAGACGTACACCCTTTAAACACTATTTGACTCCTCTAAGGGTCCGTCAGACAGAGTTGACCGAGGGAGACCCCGACGAGTCCAGGACGACAACTCCAACGCGACCAGGAGTTTTCGTGGTCAGAAAGGTAAGAACCAAAGATATCAAAGATCTAGAACGAGACCAAAACCCCCCGGAGGACACCAACCGGGTTATAGGTCCGATAAACGAATCTCGGTGCCATTAAAAAAGAGGTTCTCCTTTATAAGAGAGGTATTTTACACTACCAAGAAACACCGGTGGACTCCCAAACTCCGGAAAACCCTACGAAGTCAAGTCAAGTCAGCGAGTCAGCACAGATTGAGAAAGTCAAGTCAAGTCAACGAGTCAACACAGACTGAGAAACACTGTGGTACTTAGTGTCGTGGGGCCCGGAGGGACAAGCAGTGGTTGAGGGCCTCAAGCGAGTTTGAGTACAGGTAACTCAGCCACTACGGTAGATTGGTAGAGTAGGAGACAGTAGGGGAAGAGGAAGACGGAGCGTTAGGGAGGGTCGTAGTCCCAGAAAAGGTTACTCAGTTGAGAAGCGTACTCCACCGGTTTCATAACCTCAAAGTCGAAGTCGTAGCCAGGAAGGTTACTTGTGGGTCCTGACTAAAGGAAACCTTACCTGACCAATCTAAAGGAACGTCAGGTTCCCTGAGAGTTCCCAAAAGAGGTTGTGGTGTCAAGTTTTCGTAGCTAAGAAGTCACGAGTCGAAAGAAGTGTCGGGTTTAGAGTGAAGGTATGTACTGGTGACCTTTTTGGTATCGGAACTTATCTACCTGGAAACAACCGTTTCATTATACAGACGAAAAGTTATACGATAGATCCAACCAGTATTGAAAGGAAGGTTCCTCATTCGCAGAAAATTAAAGGACAGACGTTAGTGGTAGACGTCACTAAAACCTCGGGGGGTTTTATTTCAGACTGTGAGAAAGGTGACAAAGGGGTAGATAAACGGTACTTCACTACCCTGGTCTACGGTACTAGAAGCAAAAGACTTACAACTCTCGAAATTCGGTTGAAAAAGTGAGAGGAGAAAGTGAAAGTAGTTCTCTGAAAAATCAAGGAGAAGTGAGACGATATTCCCACCACAGTAGACGTATAGACTCCACTAACTATAAAGAGGACCGTTAGAACTAAGATCGAACACGAAGGAGGTCGGGTCGTAAAGAGTACTACATGAGACGTATATTCAATTTATTCGTCCCACTGTTATATGTCGGAACTACATGAGGAAAAGGATAAACCTTGGTCAGACAACAAGGAACAGGTCAAGATTGACAACGAAGGACTGGACGTATATCCAAAGAGTTCCACGTCCAGTCCACCAAACCATAAGGGTAGAGAAAGTCTTAAAAGGTGTCAAATAACACTAGGTGTGTCAGTTTCCGAAACCGTATCAGTTCTTTCGTCTTTATCTACAAAAAGACCTTGAGAGAACGAAAAAGCTACTAGGTCGCCTACAACCATTAAACTAGAGACCAAGGAGACGGAAAAAATTTTGGTCGATCTTGAGACGAAAATATCCGTATAAAACGGGAGACGACCGTTGTAACTACTATGGTTGTTATCGACTCCCGACTCTAGAACCAACATACGGACCGAGTCACGTTGTAAACATGTGTAATGAAGAAAATTGAAAGTGTAGTCGAGATAGTCAGAGTAGAATGTCTGTTCTTTTGATTACGAATATCCCTCATTGAAGTGGTAGTATGTTCACTACTCGGTCTTAATCTGGGTTCATCTCAGCCTGTGCTGACTCGCTGAAGTAAAAGTGAAAAGTGAAAGTACGTAACCTCTTCCTTTACCGTTGGGTGAGGTCACAAGAACGGACCTCTTAGGGTCCCTGCCCCCTCGGACCACCTGACGGTAGATACCCTAGCGTGTCTCAGTCTGTGTTGACTTCACTGAATCGTCGTCATCGTCGTTGTCAGGTCAAGATCTTTAACACGTAAAGTAAGAACTCGTTATCGATGAAACTCGAACTAGTCCTAAACATATTTATAAAGGATGGACGATTGTTATATATGACTTGAGGATAAGGTACACCCTAGAAGGTTTTCCTTGAATTTAAGTGTATAAGTCTTTTTATAGATGAAGGATCCTAACAACACTTCTCAGTTCCTTTATAAAATTACATTTGTTAGGTTCTATCATAGACTGTACGTCATACAGGATTTATTTATAATGAAATAGAAAGGGTCTAGAAAGATCACGGAAAGATGAAGCTCGATGAAAGCCTTTTAAAGGATATCGGAATCTCGTAGAAAGACTTCTTGATTTCTACAAAATTAGGGAAAATGGTACCTTAGAAGTTAAAGTACCAAACTTAGGTAGGAGTCAAGATTTTAGAGGTAAGTGGAGTTAAAGGGGTGGGGGTAAGAATAGTGTTGTGAATGTCCGGAATTACGTCTATTCTACGAACGATTGAACGGAACTATAAAGTCCTAACCGTTTCTATTCTAGTCAAACGAGAATCAAGACTCGAAGGAACAAGGTCTAACTCAGGACAGTTGTGATCGTTTACAAACGTTTAGAAAAAGTCACGTTTAAACAAAGACACGTTTGTTCCAATAAGTCCTACGGAAAGGAAACCTAATCATACATTACATCAGTAAACCTAATCAGTCACCCTTTATACTTAGTGGTATGAACGATAGTTCAGTTTTACACTTGTGTGTACGACAGGACAGTCTTACCAAACGTCGTATATATCAGTAGCAAAGTTCTTTCACTTCCCCAAACTTGAACGGAAACAAAGGTTACGACTGAACGATCGTCACTCCCTATAAATTTACACGATTAATTCGGAAACGAAAAAATTGGAAAGACACGTTTAGTCCTTCCAACCTGAATTCCTAGAGAAACAAAGTAAAGAGAACTTGAATCACCAAAAACATAAAGTCTAAAGTATGAAATTACAATAACCTCTTTTTGGATGTGTCAGACTACCGACAAACCGTCATTCTAAGTCTTTCCCCTTGCTCCCAATAACAAACGTATATTGAACTTTTGGCAGTAATCATTGTATGTTTAATCCAAATACTATGAATATCATTGTAGAATGTTTGTAAAATAATGTTGATAGTAAAAGAATTTAGAACCGAATAGTTACTAATAAATTTTATATTTATTATGTTTTGTAATAATTTATTATTATATAGATAATTTATATAGTATATAATAAAAAGCCCGAACGGACTATCGAGTCAACCACTTCTTAGGTGGACGTTACGTCCTCTGGAACCAAACTAAGGACCCAGCCCTTCTAGGGGACCTCTTCCCTATCCGATGAGTGAGGTCCTAAGAACCCGAAGGGAACACTACGTCGACCATTTCTTAGGCGGACGTTACGTCCTCTGGACCCAAACTAGGGACCCAACCCTTCTAGGGGACCTCTTCCCTTTCCGATGGGTGAGACTATAAAACCGGACCTCTTAAAGTACCTTTCACAACCTGTGCTGACTCGTTGAAAGTGAAAAGTATAATAAAAATCATTATAATTTTATAATAATTTCATCTTTATTATATTCATAACTTATATTTTCTCGAAAATATATCGAGAAGATTCCCTTCATATTATCCAAATTCTATGTTACCCTTTGTATTGACATCTATAGTGTCTAAATAAAATTTTAACATTATATATGATAAAGAATGACGTCATAATGATAAGACATATATCAATACCCATAACGGCTAAATAACTTCATCTAATTAATATCATTTTGAATCGTTGTAAAATTTAAACGGTGATGAAAACACCTTCCTATTAACCGGAAGAACTCCGATCACCAGTTTCAGAGACTAGGTCTAGGAGATATACTCTCTTATATGAAGTTTGTTAAATTCCTATTAGAATCGTTTTCCTAATTTGTTATACCATCTCCTTTGTACTAAACAGACCTCTCAGTTTACCGAGTACATCAATAATGACACGTATACACATCACGTTCTCTGACCAAGGTCGAAGGTCGAATAGCCCTAATTCATAATGTCAATACTTTACACGTCCATATAATTCGGTAACGGACAGACAAGAAACCGAACAACTGTAAAACACACCATTAATCATACGTCTCCTTTAGACGTGTCCTACTACCATACTTGGGGATGTGGACGTGATGGACGACAGAGGAATTTGTCTGACTCATGTCGTGTCATGTTTTATGAAAGTAAAAAGTTAGGGTGTATCAGTATAACCATTATATCATGACGATTGATTATTCAATAAGACTTAGAGTTTGGTATATTGGTCCTTCTGTTACTTCAAGGTCTTCGTTGCTCCGAAGGGTCCATAACGCCACCATTTCTTAGGTGATCGGGTACGTCCTCTGCGTCTTCTACACAACCAAGTCAGGGAACCCATCCCTTCTAGGGGACTTCTTCCTTTACCGTTGGGTAAGGTTACAAGAACGGACCCCTTAGGGTACCTGTCTCCTCGGACCACCGATATCAGGTACCCCAGTGTCTCTCGACCTATGTCGATTCGTGCGTGTGTACGACGAACAGACCTAAGGTTGGAGATCATAAACGATAAACTGACACACAAAGTTTTATTCTCTTGAACACCCGTACCCCTCTCCCCTCCTCTCCGACTCTACACGTCTTTCTCATTTTACCTTTGAATATAATGACATACAGTTCATCTATCGGTCGTCCTGAAACGACATACCGAGTCCTTTGAGTTTGTTCCCGAGACAGAGTTGGATCTCCTCATCCTACCCCTCTCTACCCTTCCTCCGAGTTTTCCCTCCCCTATATACATATGGATACCGACTAAGTACAACTCCAAACTGTCTTTTGTTGTTTGAAGACATTTCGTTACTAGAAAGTTATTTTTTAATTAATTAATTTTTTGTTATCTCCTCTTTGTTATTTTTATTATTTTGAGCCAATTGAGAATAGTCGATTTTTTTTGTTTGTTTGTTTTTATTCACTTCGGTTCTTTATACTTAAATACACAGAGTCCCTTTCGAGTCCTTTGAATCGAATACAACCTTTCCATCCTTGATGATCTATTCCTAAAGGTGGATCTTTTAGAGTGGTAAACGATGACTGAC
Source organism: Capra ibex (assembly GCA_006410555.1). Classification (NCBI taxonomy): domain Eukaryota; kingdom Metazoa; phylum Chordata; class Mammalia; order Artiodactyla; family Bovidae; genus Capra; species Capra ibex. The sequence goes on along the minus strand of SJYO01018169.1, from coordinate 47,297,401 downwards.
ACTCTTGTAACATGGGAACTTTCCGGTAAGTAAAGGGAGGGTCCTGTACCCTGGATCACAAGACACCGTGTAAATAGTACGTGGTCGTACTAAATATACGGTTATATAATCTTAAGGAGACGAAGTCTCTACTTTGTCGTTGACTTATGTTTCAATGTATAAACATCATCCGTACATCTATGTGTATTTATCACTTTCAGAATTATAATTAATAATACTTTGAATTTATCTCGTTCCTCGTCTGTCTCAAAATTTTTCTCGTTTATTTTATTTCGGAAATTAAGTATAACGAATAGACTCAAAGAAAAGGGTCGACATTAAGAGGGATATTTAGTCATGAAAGATTAGAGCGAGGACTACGTTACGAGTTCGACTGACCCGACTTATTATTAAAACAGGACTCCATCTCTCTTACCTCTTCCTTATTTGTCTGGAGGATCTATTAACGTAGTCGGAAGGGATGGTAAGGTCACGGTCCGATCGTAAAGTTAATTACGGGGAAAACAGAGTGACTCTTTTTAGTAAAGTGTTAAATAATGTGACCTAATTTCTCACATATGTAAGACCTCCATCTTGTACTGATTTCCCGTTAGACCGTCTTTCCTACAGCTTTGTCAACCATGTAAATTTAAAAAGACTTAAGGAATTTATTTGAAAACCCCGACGAAAGGGTTCTCTTTTTACTCTACTATTGTGTCTGTACTCAATGTAATTGACATCTACCACCATGATCAATAGAGGTATAAGATCTTAATTCTACTCTTTGGACAAGACGTCTTTCGAGAGGAAAAACTCTACACAAAGTAATGGTACTTAAAGGATTGTACACTGAAGAAAGTTATAGTAACAGTGACTCCAACTGTCGGACTCAAAGACGTGATTAATAAGGCATGTGTCTTTTACGATATTTTTACTCGGATATCACCCAAAAGGGGGACATATAATGAAAATTTTTCATGTTTTAGTTTCAAATAATAGTGAAAGACAAAAGAGGTACGGACTTGATTCTCTATCAGAAGTCAGTAAGACTGTGACTACCTTAAACTAAAGAGTAAAGACACTACTGGAGAAAGATCTATTCATTCAGTCGACAAGATAGGTGAACAATGAGTTCTCTACCGGAGAGACTAATTTATTCTACTGTTCCCAGGAAGAGTTCTACTTGAAGTTTAACAATTTTCGTTTTCTTTATTAAAATAAATAAAAAATACCGAGTGTACCTTGCGACTTAGGTGATGATATGTGAGGATATTTAACTTATAAATTTATAAATTTCCAAAATCGTCTTCGGTCAAGATAAGAAGATTGTCGTGTCAAACAAACCAGAAAAGTTGACCTCCTTAAAGTATTCTAAAACACTTCTCCTATTCTTTAGGACGAATCGGACGGCCAACGGACACTTTCAGTCTAATAAATATTGTCAATTACCCGTAACACACAATAGGGGTAAGTAGAGACACATAGTAAAATACGAAACACTTTTGTATTTAAGTTTCATTTTTCCTTTGGTACTGTAGAGTAGTAGTTGTTTCAATTATTGTCTTTTGAACGAAAGATTCTTGATAAGACTTTCGTATAAAAAGTTCTGAATTTTGACCTAAGAATATATTCAACTCACTCGTACCCAGTTTGCACAAATTGAGTAATTATGCTATTGGTTATCTTACTATTTTGACTGATATTTATAAAGATAGACATCTAAAAAATTAGTGACTTTATATCTTATAACTGTACGTTAAAAATTTAATTTATCTTTGAGTAATTACGGTAAATCTCTAAACACCTATACCGAAAACTCATGATCTTATTTAGAGACACTCTAAGTGTCTTCCGGTGTTTCAAGAGCCCTCTTAAAATCGTCGTCCTTGTAGTATTTGAACCTGACTTTCTCTCTCTCTTCATGTTTTATTTTCCTCCAGTGAGGTGGGATCTGTCGTCTGACTCTCTTGATCAGTCGACGTTTGAGCACGATTGAAAGAAATTTTTCCTTTGGAAAACTATGTGTAAACAACGGACTACAGTGATTCAAAACCCTATGAAACAATGAGTCGACATCTATTTATTCTATGTTACTTTCCGAACTACAACATAATCTTTATTTACCGAACGCGTATTAAATCTTTATGTCTACTCTCCAAGTGTCTGTAGGGATTGTGTTTCTAATCGCAGTGTTTTCTTCAAATATCTTTCAGAATGCACTTGAACACCTTTTTCTCAGTCGTTTCTCGAATAGACTGGTGTCCCTGTTCTTGTCCGGTTACTCTGCAATATATTCGTCATCATTAACTTTTGTGTCGTCAACATAACTTCGGACTGAAACGGTTTATACTCATCACGTAGGATCCAGATCAGTTGAAACAAATTACCAAAAAGACCCATATTTTATACTCGTAATTTGTCCTACTTCTGTGTACGTAGAAGAAACGGGTCCTCTCAGACGGAAATACGGTAAAGGAACCGTATCTATAGTTATCAGAAGAGTAAATGAGAGTTATTCAGAAACGAACCCACTATTCAATATACAACTTTAATAATTTATTTTAGTATGTATACGTTAAAACTTTCAGTATAAATTTTAGAGGTTTTAAATGGGAAGTTTTGTTGGCATTAATTGTAAATCACTTAAAATGCGTCAAGTGAGAAACATGAATATATGTCTATGTGTGACACTATAGTCCTCTGGGTCCAAGTTAGGGACCCAACCCTTCTATGAGACCTTTTCCTTTACCGTTGGGTGAGGTCATAAGAACGGACCCTTTAGGGTACCCGTCTCCTCGGACCACCCGATGTCAGGTACCCCAGAGTTTCTCAGTCTACGTTGACTCGCTCATTGTGAAAGTGAAAATTGACACTATAGTAGATAAATATATACACTTACGTATACACTTACACGTGGGTGACATATGGGTTTTTTAGTCTTTGATCTTTGACACAAATGTGGTACCAAGTCTAGTCCCTCCCCTCCCTCGTCCTATGACGTCATCTGGACCGTAACCTAATAGGGTAAAGTACAAGTTCTACCTAGAGAAAGAAAGATTACCCAATCTTATATACTTTACTCCTTATAATGTCATTCAATGTCGATACCACTACAGAGTGGTCCTATTTAATATATTTTCCCTTCACTTCAGTTTTGTTTCTCCACTCGAAATTCGTCTTAGTCGATCACAACCCCCGTTACCCTTATCTTTGATTAGTGGAGCCAAAATAGTTCATAGTGAAGCCACTACTTCTTTTAAGCTGAACACTCTAAGAGTGTTGTCGACTACCGTATCTCTGTACTCATGAACTCAACCCCAAACCTTTTATATAAGTACGACACTATTGGAAGACGTTTTTATTCAAGAATTTTGATGGAACCACAGTTTGACTAGGGAGTCGCTACTCATGACAGAGATGGACTGTCGTCTCATCAGACGCCTTAGTAACGATGGTAGTGAGGTTCCACTGATGCATCTTTAGATTCAGAATTCTTAATTTCTGTTGTAGTTGTTCTCTCATACTATTTTAGAAATTGACCTTTTTTTTTTTCCAGTGACAGAACCCGTGAAAGAGTCCTGTACCTAAATTGTGAGACCGTTCTTGTGACCGTTACCCATTTGAACGACGAAAATCTTCGGTTTTTGTCTTTCACTGTTGGGTTCACTAATTTCCCTTTTACGGGCGCACCTAGTCTACTCACTATTTCCTTCATTATTTTACCGAATCTACACTCACAAATCTACATACATACTCCACTTCGGTATTTTGAGTGGTCTAATAAAACATACCTCCTAGGTCTCCCGTTTGGTCAGTGGTTCCGGTAGTCTTTATCGTCCTCGTAGTGACTAAAGTCGTCACCAGAGGGGACGTCTGGTCTCGATGGAGGGAGTTCACTACACAATGAGGGAGTACGTAATATCATAGTGTTAGTGTCGATGGTTAAGTACGAAAATTCCGTCACGAGTGAGGGACTTTAAGAGAGCTCCAACTCAGAATTCGGACTCAACATGTTTTATAACTTAAAACATGATAATTATACATATATACAAGAAGAATTCTATCGTTAACCAAAAGAGTAAAACGATTACATAATGAACTGAAGACCTTTGATGTAGTAGTATTATAGGACCCACCAGTCTTTTCAAATCGTCTTACTCGTGTCCGGAGTACAATCTTTATTAAAAGAAGACAATGTACTACACATTAAAACCGAGATTTTTCAGAGTCTTAAAGTTTCAGGAATATAAATTATATTATGATTATTTTTATTATCCGTGACTGTAAATAAGTCACATATTATGCACGTTTCGTGATAAAGTTCGTGAAACACACACACACACACAATCAACGAGTCAGCACAGAGTGAGAAACACTGGAGTAACTGACTTCGGGTGGTCCGATAAGACAGGTACCTTAAGAGGTCCGTTCTTATGACCGCACCCATCGGTAAGGGAAGAGGTACCTAGTTTGGACCCAGAGGACGTAACGTCCACCTAAGAAATGACAGACTCGGTGGTCCCTTCGGGGAATTCGTGAAACGAACTTTAACAAATAAATCAGGAGTATTGTTGGGGTACTTCTGGACCTATCAATAGTAGATGTCAAATAACTACTTCTCTGACTCTGTTTCATTCTGCCTATTGATCATTCTCCTGGTTTAAACGTCAGCAATTCAGTAAGGTCATACAGACCGTAGTCCTGGGTGTGAGAATCAGTATACTATTGAATGGAGAGATGAAACTAAGTAATAAACTTCTAACAAATAATTCGAGACTGAGACAAAGTTCAGGGTTCCTTTGTCCTCTCTTACTTTATGTTTTTCAGAGACGAGAGAACATCGAGTGTAAGGTCCCCTCTCTACTTTTATTACTACACTGACAACAGTCCAAATTTATATATTAGGTCACACGGACCTTGTATCTCCCCTACTAAAAAAGAAAAGTCTCAAAGGAGGGAATACTACAGTCTCTTTTATTAATTATAAACTGTTTCTTGACTTTTTAACCTTGCCTACCTTAGGGTCTGGAACGGTAACACTCAAGATCGTTTTTACGTCAATGTAAGTACAAATCACTAATCTCCCTCCGTTTGATGACGACAAGACACGTATTGTTGTTCGATCAATATCCGTTTATTAAGACATATACTTTATTTAAAAGGTATCAAACTTGGGAATAGACAGGTTAGAGACTGTAATATTATCGAAAGTATAATATATACAAAATAATTTAAAAGGAATATACTTCCCGAAAATATTTGAATAATTGAAATAGTACATTCTACATAACTATTATCCTATATTTTTATTTCATCCAAAGATAGGAATTAAATAAATATTAGATTTCATCCCATCTCCTTTCATTTGGAGATTATTTAACAAAGTGATCGAAGAAACACCATTATAGGTATTCAAATTCCTTTTCACGTACCTGGCTGTACCTAAATCGTCCAAAATGACACATCTGACCGAAGACCACAAGTGGCTCAGAATTAAGGACAGTAGTCTCTTTTAAAATAATACTCCCGGGAGTCTTTCTTGTTTGATTGGATGACTCTTCATGTCAAAATAGGTAGATGATAACAAAGAAAATACTTATTGTATCTTTACTGTACAAATTGGTGTTCATTTTAAATATAATTAGCATTCATTTTTTTTTTCAGTGACATGTCACTAAAAAACTATATGTTTTCTACAATATATGTCTTTTCATTTGTGGTCCATTTTGTTATTCTTAATTAAAAGTCCCATATAAAAAATAACAACCCAGTATACATAAAAAAAGACATCCAAATGTTATTTGTTAACTACATTGATAAATACCTAATATTAACAATGACTCGACACGATGTCCACCTTGTCTGTATGTAAAACTTTGAACTTATCACCAAGTGAATCTTAAGTTGGTTGTCGAGTAATATCTTGGACGACCATTATCTTGGTGACGATCCGATCGACCACTCGAGATAGAGACTACACGGTCACGTTCTCTATTACACCGGAGAAAGTGGGAATAAACCGAGTCTATACGGGACTTCTAGAAAAACTCCTTATGTCGTACTAAAAATTTTTTTAAAATAATCCCATATTATCTAAATGTTACAATAAAATCAAAGTTCACATGGTATTTCACGTAGACAATATATTCATGTAATTAGGTGAGAAATATAAGAAAAGGGTACATCCTGTAATGTCTCATGACTCGTCTCAAGGGACACGATATTAACATCCAGGAATAATCAATAGATAAAATAAACATCATCACGTATACACAGTCAGGGTTCGAAGGTAAAATATGAAAGGGTGGGAGAATGGGGACCACCGGCATCTAAATAAAAGATGTGTACATTGAAATAAAACTAAAACATCGACAAATAAGAAAAAACATTCTAAGGTGCTTATTCGTTATGGTATACTACAAAAACAAAAGACACAGTCTGAATGAAGTGAGTTATACCTTAGAGCCCCAGGTAGGTACAACGACCTTTACCGAATTAAAACAAGAAAAATAATGACTCATCATAAGGTAACATATATACATAGTGTTGAAGAATTATACAAGGAGGCGACTACCTGTAAATCCAATAAAGATACAGGACCGAAACACTTATCGCCACATCACTTGTGACCCCACGTACATAGAAAAACCTACTACCAAAAGAGACCTATATACGGGTCATCACCCTAACGACCTAGTATACCATTGAGATGAGAGTCAAAAAATTTCTTGGAGGATTGACAAGAGGTATCACCGATATGGTCAAACGTAAGGGTCGTTGTCACATCCTCCCAAACTTTCCCCGTAGTAAAAATAACAATCTACTGATAAATTACAAATGTAAGAGGTAATATTCGTATATAATCTGTTGACGACTACATTTCTACAACGACCCACTGACATAAACCTTTGTTAGACAATAACGACGTTTCCTATCTGAAGAGTTGGATAAACAACACCAACATTTCTTTGTACTACTTTTATATATCCGACCGTTTATCCTCCTTCCTAATGTTGATAATAAAATTAATTTTTTAAAAAATAACCTAAATACAAAAAATATCAACTGGAGGTTATAAACAATCAAAATCCATATGTCGTTCCACTTAGTCAATATGTATATACGTGAAAAATTTTCTAAAATAAGGGTATCTCCGGTAATGTCACTCATCCCAAGGGACACGATAAGTCATCCAGGAATAATCAAGAGACAAAATATATATCATCATAGAGATACAGTTAGAGTTAAATAGCGAGGGGAGATGGGGGTACTATTGACGTTCAAACAAAAAATGTCAATATTGAGATAAAGACAAGACATTTATCCACGTAAACATGGTAAAAAATTCTAAGGTACAAATTCACTATAGTATATAAGAAAGAGATAGACTAAATAAAGTGAAGTCATACTATTAGAGATCCAGGTCGGTACAGTGACGTTTACCCTAATAAAGTCAAAAATACTTACTCATCGTAAGGTAATAGATATACATGGTGTATGAGAGATATGTAAAAAGGTGTATTAAAAATAAGACTATCTTCCTATTCGTCTTACTTCAATTATAAATGAGAAGATCCAAGATAAGGTTAAAATTTCAAATTGAATTATAAAAATGAAACACTACATACAAATCATATCGTTTTCAACCAATTGTAGCGTCTATAACATTAACTCTATTTAAAAAACTGTTATCCCTTCATAATAAGGATACTACTGTAGCAACGAAAACATTATGTCTATTTGTCCTCTTATCTTAAGTGATTTTCGTTTTGTTTGGTTATCTAAGAGGTATTTGACTTTTCTTGAAAGAATAAAAAAAAGGAGTGGTGATGGTGAGGTAGTGTTACTTGTAGAGAGAAAAAAAGTGAAGTTTCAATCTACTCTACTTCTGGGTGTCCAAGTCTACGCAATTAACTAGTTTCAATCATTGTATCAAGATCTGAAGACTACACAGGTTGCCGTACACAGATGTGTGACAGGGTACAGGTACAGGACTCTAAATGTCCAATTAGGACACTGTCGGTGTAGACTCGTAGAAGGGAGTTTATAATTATCCTTTATAGACACCCTCAGGGACTCGGTGGGGGGTGGGTCACGAAGGAAGTCTTTTTGTCTCTTGAGAAAGGTCCTTCGTTTATAGACTTTACGTCACTTAATTTAGAAGTAACTGAAGAGTATTAGGAGTGAAGAGAGGTCTTATTGATCGACTCCTTTAAATTACAAGAGGGTCCTAAGTCACTTTGTGATGGGTCGGTCAGTATGTATGGTTCACACAAACCTGTTTGACTACGAACTATGGTTGACAAGTATATACTCGTGAAGCTCCGAGGAATTCCCAACAAGATCTGTTCATTATGATTCATAAAGTAAGACTTGTAATAAGAAACCGTGTAAACCTCTATACTCCTTCTTTTTACCTATTCTAAGAAGGGATTGTCGTTAATAGTAAGTCGATGTTATGTGAGACATCATCGAAGTAAATTAAACAGGATATCTCGAAAGAGAAGGTTCTACTAAATATGACTATTCTAAAGATTGATTATGGAATAAATCTTTGACGACTTAAATAAATTTTCTCACGTATCCCGTTTTTATGTTCGGACAGAGAGTCAAGTATAAACAGATTAGTCCCCTCTCCCCATTGATATTGAAAAATTAACCGTCCCATATGATGTTTGACAATTCTTCTCCTCGAATGAATAAAGTTGACTCCCGTAAAGGATCTTCCTCTTTCCTTTCCAGTGCTACACCGGTCTACCTTTTCAAAAGAAGGAAAAGGAAAAGGACACACAGACATCAAAACTATCCCATTTCGAAATTTAGTGTTGTAACTAAAAGAAAAGACCGATAGTGTTATTACGTCACTTATTTTAATTGACACTTGATAAGTTTAGTTCATTCTACCATTCACAACACTCTCCCGTAGTCTCCCGTCTGTGTGACTTTGGTATTAGTGTCTTTTGATCAGTTAGACTAGTGCGCCTGGTATCGTTCGGTCCGGCACACCCCGGTGGGTTCTGCCCCGCCCAGTACCACCTCTCCAGACTGTCTTACACCAGGTGACCTGTTTCCTTACCGTTTGGTGAAGTCATAAAAACGGAGCTCTTGGGGTACTTGTCATACTTTTCCGTTTTACTATCCTATGACTTTCTCCTTGAGGGGCCTCCATGGGGTATACGATGACCTCTAGTCACCTCTTTATTGAGGTCTTTCTTACTTCTCTACCTCTGTTTCGTCTTTGTTATGGGTTGACATCTACACTGACCACCATCTTCGTTCCAGACTACGACATTTCTCGTTATAACGTATCCTTGGATCTTACAGTCCAGGTACTTAGGTCCGTTTAACCTTCACCAGTTTGTCCTCTACTGTTCTCACTTGCAACTGTAAGATCCTTAGTCGCTTGATTTTACCTGACCTTACCCACTTAAATTGAGTCTACTGGTAATATAGATGATGAGCCGTCCTTAGGGAATACTTCTTTACCCCATCGGTAGTACCAGTTGTTTTCTCAGACTTTACGTCATGAACCTACGTTAGAGTTTTTGTTGTCTTACTAGAAACAAGCAAAGGTTGCGTTTGGTAAGTTATAGTCTCATAAGGTTCGGATACGGGGTTGGTCATTACGACTTCTTTGACTTCAACTCTCCAAAATACTTCTGGATGTTCTGGAAAATCTTGATTGTGGGTTTTTTCTACAGGAAAGGTAATATCCCCTGACCTTACGTTTTTGAGTTCTTTGTGGCCCCTATTGTCCGTTTAAACCGGAACCTTATGTCTTACTTCGTTCCGTTTCCGATTCTCAAAACGGTTATCTTACGTGACCAGTATCGTTTGTAGGAGAAGGTTGTTGTGTTCTCTTCTGAGATGTGTACTGGTAGTAGTCTACCAGTTGTGGCTTTAGTCTAACTAATATAAGAAACGTCGGTTTCTACTTCTTCGAGATATGTCAGTCGTTTTTGTTCTGGTCCTCGACTGACACCGAGTCTGGTACTTATGGAATAACGATTTAAGTCTGACTTTAACTTCTTTCATCCCTTTTGGTGATCTAGTAAGTCCATACTGGATTTAGTTTAGGGAATACTAATATGTCATCTTCACTCTATATCTAAATTCCCTGATCGAGACTATCTATCTCACGGACTACTTGACACCTGTCTCCAAACACTGTGACATGTCCTCTGTTCCTAGTTCTGGTAGGGGTACTTTTCTTTACGTTTTTTCGTTTTACCGACAGACCCCTCCGGAATGTTTGTCGACACTTTTCTTCTCTTCACTTTTCGTTTCCTCTTTTCCTTTCTATATTCGTAGACTTACGTCTCAAGGTTTCTTATCGTTCCTCTCTAATCTTTCGGAAGGAGTCACTAGTTACGTTTCTTTACCTCCTTTTGTTGTCGTACCCTTTCTGATCTCCAAAGAAGTTCTTTTACTCTCTATTGTTCCCTTGTAAAGTACGTTTCTACCCGAGTTATTTCCTGTCTATAATACCTGGATTGTGTTCGTCTTCTATAATTCTCCACCGTTCTTATGTGTCTTCTTGACATGTTTTTTCTAGAAGTGCTGGTTCTATTAGTACTACCACACTAGTGAGTGGATCTCGGTCTGTAGAACCTTACACTTCAGTGCACCCGGAATCTTTCGTAGTGATGTTTGTTTCGATTACCTCCACTACCTTAAGGTCAACTCGATAAAGTTTAGGACTTTCTACTACGACACTTTCACGACGTGATTTATACGGTTGTTTAAACCTTTTGAGTCGTCACCGGTGTCCTGACCTTTTCCAGTCAAAAGTAAGGTTAGGGTTTCTTTCCGTTACGGTTTCTTACGAGTTTGATGGTGTGTTAACGTGAGTAGAGTGTGCGATCACTTCATTACGAGTTTTAAGAGGTTCGGTCTAAAGTCGTTATGCACTTGGCACTTGAAGGTCTACAAGTTCGACCAAAATCTTTTCCGTCTCCTTGGTCTCTAGTTTAACGGTTGTAGGCGACCTAGTACCTTTTTCGTTCTCTCAAGGTCTTTTTCTAGATAAAGACGAAATAACTGATACGGTTTCGGAAACTGACACACTTAGTGTTATTTGACACCTTTTAAGACTTTCTCTACCCTTATGGTCTGATGAACTGGACGGAGAACTCTTTGGACATACGTCCAGTCCTTCGTTGTCCATTTTGACCTATACCTTGTTGTCTGACCTCCTTTTCTTCATGCAGTTCCGACATATAACAGTGGGACGAATAAATTGAATATACGTCTCATGTAGTACTCTTTGCGACCTGACCTTCTTCGTGTTCGACCTTAGTTCTAACGACCCTCTTTATAGTCGTTGGAGTCTATACGTCTACTGTGGTGGGAATACCGTCTCTCACTTCTCCTTGATTTTTAGGAGAACTACTTTCACTTTCTCCTCTCCCTTTTTCAACCGAATTACGAGTTGTAAGTCTTTTACTTCTAGTACCGTAGACCAGGGTAGTGAAGTACTCTTTATCTACCCCTTTGTCACCTTTGTCACCGTCTTAATGGAAAACCCCGAGGTTTTAGTGACGTCTACCACTAACGTCACTACTTTAATTTTCTGTGAATGAGGAACCTTCCTTTCAATACTGGTTGGATCTATCGTATAACTTTTCGTCTCTATAATGAAACGGTTGTTTCCAGGTAGATAAGTTCCGATATCAAAAAGGTCACCAGTACATATCTACACTCTCAACCTGACACTTCTTTCGACTCACGACTTCTTAACTACGAAAACTTGACACCACAACCTCTTCTGAGAACTCTCAGGGAACCTGACGTTCCTCTAGGTTGGTCAGGTAGGTTTTCCTCTGGTAAGAATCTACGAGTAACCTTCCTGACTACGACTCCGACTTTGAGGTTATGAAACCGGAGGAGTACGCCCATCAACTGAGTAACCTTTTCTGACACAACGACCCTCCCTAACCCCCGTCCTCCTCTTCCCCTACTGTATCCTACTCTACCGATCTACCGTAGTGACTGAGCTACCTGTACTCAAACTCACTTGAGACCCTAAACCACTACCTATCCCTCCGGACCGTACGACGCTCAGTACCCCATCGCTTCTCAGCCTGTACTGACTCGCTGACTTGACTTGACTAAGATTAGTTATCGAGTTACTAACTGAATTCAACTATCTTTTCAATTGAAAAAAACGGTACTTATAAAACTATGGAACTACAAAGATAAAAGTTGAATAAACTTTCATCCTTTTGTCGATGACTAATCTTCTAAGATTGATCTTTAGTCATTAAAGTACACTAGAAAAAAAAAAATTTGATTTGAGATACTGTTATTTAATTCTAAAGGGTGTGTAACCGGACATAAATGGTCTTACAAAGTAACCAAGAGACCTTGTTCTGAGTCTTTCCTTTTATCAACAACGTATTTTTATAATGTTAAAACTGAACACTGTAGAAAGACTCTTCAGAGGTAGTAGAAAAAAGAAAGAGTCTATAGATCCTACTTTTAATTTCGTCAAAAGACATAATTTTTACTTTATAAAAATTCCTGTCATATATGTATAAAAACTCTTACGGATCTTCATTTTAGTTTTATGATGAAATTCTTATTTAGGACTAAGGACAAGCTGAGAAACGCTGGGGAACCTGACATCTGGTGGTCCGAGGAGGTAGGTACCCTAAGAGGTCTGTTCTTATGACCTCACCCAACGGTAAAGGAAGAGGTCCCCTAGAAGGACTGGGTCCCTAGTTTGGGTCCAGAGGAAGTAACGTCCGTCTGTGAAATTGGAGACTCGGTGGTCCCTTTGGGTCTTCATTTTAGTTCTATGATGAAATTCTTATTTAGTACCAAGGTCAAATCATTAATCATGACTTGAAACTTTATATGATTACCACTTATTCTTAAAAGATTTTTCTATCAAGTCAAAATAAAATATTAGTTGATTAACAATAAAAAGTCAACGATTCAACACAGACTGAGAAACGTTGGGGTGCTTGACATCGTGTGTTCCGAAAGGACAGGAAGTGATAGAGGGCCTTAGGTGAGTTTAAGTACATGTAACTCAACTACTACGGTGAGTTACTAGAGTAGAAGACAGTGGGTAAAGAGGAGGACGGGAGTTAGAAAGGGTCGTAGTCCCAGAAAAGGTTACTCAGCCGAGAAACGTGGTCCACCGGTTTCATAACCTCGAAGTCGAAATTGTAGTCAGGAACGTTATTTATAAGACCCAACTAAAGGGAAGGTTAACTAAACAAACTAGAGGAACGAAAGGTTCCCTGAGAGTCCTCAGAAGAGGTCGTGTTAAGTTTTCGTAGTCAAGAATCCCAAGTCGGAAGAAATACCAGGTTGAGAGTGTAGGTATGTACTGATGACCTTTCGGTATCGAAACTGATGTGTCTGGAAACAGTCGTTTCACTTCAGAGACGAAAAATTATACAACACATTCAAACAGTATCGAAAAGAAGGTTCCTCGTTCGTAGAAAATTAAAGTGCAGATATCAGTGGTAGGTGTCACTAAAACCTCGGGTTCTTTTATTTTAGAAATGACAAAGGTGAAAAGGGGGTTGATAAACGGTACTTCACTATTCTGGTCTACGGTACTATGATCAAAAAACTTACAACTCAAAATTCGGTCAAAAAAGTGAGAGGAGAAAGTGGGAATAGTTCTCCGAGGGATCAAGAAGAAACGAAAGACACAATCTCACCATAATAGACGTATAGACTTCAACAACTATAAAGAGGACCGTCAGAACTAAAGTCGAACACTCAGGAATCGAACCGTAAAGTGTACATGAGACATATATTCAATTTATTAGTCCCACTGCTATTTGTCGGAACTACATGAGGAAAGGACTAAAACTTGGTCAGACAACAAGGTACTCGAGTATCCACTTATTAATTCATTTATAAATTTATTTATAGAAGTAAATTAATTACTTTTATAATGTTTATTAATTAAAAAGGTTGCCTTTTTTACCCAAAATTTTTATACCAAAGTAGTGGGAATCGAGAGACCCCATTCTCACAAAATTTTAGTCTCAAACCTATTGAATTTTTAATCTTCTTTTGAAATATTACCTCAAAAACATTGTAATTACTTATTTTTCCTTCTACTTCTGTTCGTTTGTCAAACCCACAAATGAAAACTCATTCGTAACTCAACCTACATACTATATACTATAAAGTATAGAATATTTCCATCATAAGAGGTGAAAGATGATGTCCTTATTACTCTGTGTCTCAAGTCACAGTAAATACACGTTCACTAATATGAGTAATCAGTAAAAACTCTCACTAGTCAAACATTCACCATTTTAGAAGGGTAACCAGAATTGTATCGGCCTCTGTAGCACCGAGAGACTGGGGGAAAGTGGACAGGGTTTCATCGGTGTAAAAGTCGACAACTTGGTTACATAAAGTGTTACCTTGGTCAAGACGTCCCAGGAAGGTGTCCCATGGACCGGGGACTCCTTCAAAGACCATAGGTACTCGTATTTTTTATTTATTTAGAGTAATCATTTACAGAGGAATAATTTTTTTTTTCAGAGGAAGATCTACCTGAACAGTGGTCTCGACAAAAGTACGAACTTTAGACTATATACTGCAAAACTATGTCGTTAAACCTCAACTCGTACAAAAAATAAACGAACTTTTTAGTTGATAACCTGAACATGGAGAATTTTCAACGGTTCATTGTACGCTTTGGGTATAAGAACCAGATGGGGTCTTAGAATATGGAAGGGCCGGATCCTCAGAATCCCTACTTTAATCCTTTCTAAACCATTCTTATTGTCACTGATACTCCTGACTCAATTTCAATTTCTAACTTATACCCAATACAGAAAATGTGTATAATGAAACATATTTTTTAATATTCCCGAAGGTAATACTTTGTAGAGTAATAAAACTGTGAGATTAGATGTTTTCCTATTTACTAATATGTCGGATCTTCGAGTGTCCTTGTTACACCTTATTTGATCACGTCCTAGATTTTCCTATGTCGGAAAAAAAGACAAAGTTTCAGAAAAGCCTCATTAAACTTAAAGACCCTTTCACATGTTTAATTTACTATCATTATCTGTAAACAAGAAAGACCAAATTTACACTTAAGAATGTCGTAATTCATAGAAATTGTCCAATAATTAATATTAAATCTACAACGAAACACTATTTATAAAAAAAGTATGATTCTATAAGAGAAGAATGATTCAACTTTTAATTGTTTAAAATAACTTATAAAAGGAGTTATATTCCCCTGAACGAATTCAAGAACTTAACAATTACTATATTATAAATTATTGAAAAGATCATAATTTCGTACGAACTGAAAAGTAGAGATTTAAATGAAAAGATGTTTAACTAATTTTAAAAATGTGATTATCATGTTCATTTTATTTGTTAGAAAAGTCACTATAAAAGAGAGAGAAAGAGAGAAAAAAATTGGTAAAGAATTAAACTTCATGTTAATTAAATATTACACAATCAAAGCCCACAGGTCGTTTCACTAAGTCTATATGTCCCGCCACAACCAAATCAGGGATTAGCACAGACGGAGAACGTTGGGGTACCTGGGACGGTCCGAGGAGACATATACGGTCCGACGATACATATACACATATATATGTATATACAATATATATGTGTGTGTGTGTCTGTGTGTGTGTGTGTATATACATATGTGAAAAAGGATGAGAAAAGGTAATTTCCAATAGTGTTCTATCACTTAGATCAAGGGACAGGGATATGTCATCCAGAAATAACAGATGTATAAAACATGAATCATCACACATATTACAATTAGGATTTGAGGATTAAATAGAGAGGGGACGAATAGGGAAACCATTAACTTCAAACAAAGGATACGGACACTCAGATGAAGAATAAAACATTTATTCAAGAAAACACAGTAAAAAAAAAAAAATCTAAGGTGTATATTCACCACAGTAAATATAAACAGTAAAGATTCACTGTGAACAGAAAGACACAGACTGAATGAAGTATACCATACTATTTGAGATCCAGGTAGGCTCAACGACGTTCACCGTAATAAAATAGTTGAAATACCGACTCATTATAAGGTAATACACACACACATATGTATATGTATGACGGATATATACATACATATATGGTGTAGAAATAGGCAAGTAGACAGTCACCTACCTGTAAATCCAACGAAGGTGCAGAACCGACAACATTTATCACAACGACACTTGCGATCCCCTTACATAGAAAAACTTAATCTTAAAACACTATAGAGTAACATCTAAACTAAACGTTAAGAGATTATTAATCGTCACAACTCGTAGAAAAGTACACGGATAACGGGTAACCATACAGAAGAAACCTCTTTCTTAATACGAGTAAAACCCCTCCAACCAAAAAAAAAAAAAAAAACTATAAATATTCAACATACTCGATGAAAATACAAAATCTTTAATTGAGGAACAGTGATCGTAGTAAACTTTTATAAAAGAGAGTTAGGTATTCAACAGACAAAAGAAAAAAAAAATAAATACCAAAGGAAACGACATCTTTTCGAAAATTCAAATTTAACCGGGGTAAACAAATAAAACAAGAATAAAGGTAATAACATCATCTACCTATGTTTTTTTAGAACGATGTCAAATATAGTCTTTCACAAGACGGACAAAAGGTCATTCTCAAAACATCATAGACCACAATGTAAATACAGAAATTGGGTAAAACTTAAATGAAAACAAATACCACAATCTCTTACAAGATTAGAGTAAGAAAATGTGCATCGACAGGTCAAAAGGGTTATGGTGTTGACTGCTCTGGCAGAAAAGAGGTAGTATATAAGAACGGAGGAAACAACATCTAATTAACAGGTATTCACACACCCAAAGTAAAAACCGGAAAAATAGGACGGTGTAACTAGACACACAAAACTCGGTCATAGTATGACAAAATTAAGGATATCGAAACATCCTATTAGACTTCAGTTCCTCGTACTAAGGAAGTCAAGACAAGAAGAAAGAGTTCTAATAAAACCGATAAACCTCAGAAAAACACAAAGGAATGTTTTAAATTTTTAGAACAAGATCAAGACACTTTTTACAGTGACAATTAAACTATTTCTAAGATAATTTAGACATCTAGCGGTACCCATCATACCAGTAAAGATTGGTATGACTAAGAAGATTAGTTTTTTGAGTCAAATATAATATTAGACAAACACAGTAGAAGTCAAAGAAAGTTTTCAGAATTCAAAGGACTCATGTCTAGAAGAAGGAGGGATCCATCCAAATAAGAATCACAAAGATACACTACAATTTACTCTAAAAAAGGAATTAAAGAGAAAGACTATAAAACAACAATCACACATCTTATCGTTGTCCAAACACAGATAATTAAAATAAATATAGTCACCGTGGGGTGAGGTTATGAGAACGGACCTTTTAGGGTACTTGTCTCCTGGGACCATCCGACGTCAGGAAGAAACTTTCACTTTCACTGAAGTGAAAGTGAAAAGTGAAAGTGCGCAACCTCTTCCTTTACCATTGGGTGAGGTCACAAGAACGGACCGCTTGGGGTCCCTACCCCCTCGGAACACCCGACGACAGATACCCCAACGTTTCTCAGCCTGTACTGACTTCGCTCAATCGTCGTCGTCGTCGTTGTGTAAATGACTGAAGTAACTAACCATTTGATCATTAAAAGACCACCGTAGTAATCCTAAAAGGTATATATCGTAGTACAGTAGACTTTTGTCACTTACTGTCAAAATGAATACGAAAAGGTAAAACATAAGGAAAATAAAGGAAAAGAAGAGAATTACGACACTGATCCTGAAGGTTTTGTCACAACTTATTTTTACCACTCTCATCCATAGGAACAGTACAATGACTAGAATCTCTTTACGCAAGTCTACAGGTCGTGACTCATATTACAATCGACAACCAAAAAATATATACCGGAAATAATACGACTCTAACAACAACAAGAAGTCAGTGATTCAGTAAAGGTTGAGAAACACTGGGACACCTAACTTCGTGAGGTCCGAAGGGACAGGAAGTGATAGAGGACCTCAAACGAGTCTGAGTACAGGTCACTCAATCACTACGGTAGGTTTGTAGAGTAGGAGACAACGAGGAGGGAGAGGAGGATTGGAGTTAGAAAGGGTCATAGTCCCAGAAAAGGTTACTCCATATAAGATACGGGTAAAAGACTTTTCATAAATAGTAGTACTTACAACTTAAAATAGTCTTCGGAAAAGATATAGATAACTCTACTAATATACCAAAAATAAGAAGTCAAACAATTACACCATATTGTATGACTGCATAAACATCTATAACTTGTTAGGAACGTCGGGACCTTATTTAGGGTGAACTAGTACCACATACTAGGAAAGTTACATAACAATCTCAGTAAAACGATCATAAAACGACTCCTCAAAACGTAGTTACAAGTAGTCACTATAGTCGGATATTATAAGAAAGAAACACTATAGAAACTAAATTAGTCCCACTACCACCGGAGTATCCTCCTCAAACCTTAATTATAAAAGAAGTTTCCTAATAAAACGTATTATGTCATTTTACCTTTCGAACGATATAAAAATAAAAGTTTACGATATGTATTCCACTGTTAATAAGGAAGAAACTTTCAGACTTTCTAGAGTAGGATTTTATAAACTTCTATTAATATACTATTTACTAAAATAAAGGACAGTAACAGACAAACAAAGGTGGAAGGTAGGAGGGGAAGGAAGAAAAACGAAAAACTTTTAATTTATATCATACGTATTTTTTGACGTCTTTGTATGTATTGTGTGTGTGTGTGTATGTGCGTATGTATACACATGTGTGTGTATGTCAAATATAAGGTCGGGACATTTACATAATCGATCGAGTCTCAAAGATGTGTAGTCGTGACATCTTTGAATCATGGTTTAAAAACAACTTCCGTCGGGTTGACCCATAACACCTTATAAGATGTCGTAGTCACTAGAGTTAGGTGATCTACAGTCGTCCTGTAAGAATGGAGGAGACAGGAGGTACATGAAGAATAGGGGTCCATTGACACAGTCGTGTACGGAGATCTATGACGGTTTACCTGTTTACTACTCCTCCCTTCCCCTAGTAGGGACCCGTTCTTAGTGATATGAAGTGACTGGAGACACCATTAGTGAAAGAAATAAGAAAATGGCACATTGATACGTAGGAATTTGTGGTAGTCCATCAAACCGAACCTTTCTTAAGAAATCTTTTATTAAATTGGATAGTTTATCTTAGAACTAGTACACGTACCTGGGGATTTTATCGGAAATATCCATTTGACTGACGTATTAAAGATTGAGTATGAGCATGGTGTGACCCTGTCTGAATTTGTATTCACCGGGTCAGTTCCCGAAGGGATCACCGAGTCAACGATTTCTTAGACGGAACTTACGCCCTCTGGGTCCAGGATGAAGATTCCCCGTAGCTTCCACTTGCAATAGGAATGTCGGAGTGCGTAAATCCCGAAGGAAAAGGTTACCTATTAATTTATATTTTACTCTCGTCTTATTAATTTTGTCCCATAGGGGTTTCCTTTTTACTCCAGGTTGAGTTTCGTAGTCCCTACTTTTAAACACAAGTCGATTAAACCCATTATTTTTCAATGTAAGAACTGTATCAAAAGAGATCGTGAGGTGTATTGTTGATACAAGTGTAATCGTACATATGAATGATTTTATTTACAGAAGGTTCTAAACATGTATTAACGTTTTTATCAGTAATAGTAGTGTAAATTCACTAAAACCCAAACACACAAAATAACACTACTTTAAGTATATTCTAAGTTAAGTGTATATATTGTAAAATCATATATAAAAACCATATACGTATCTAAAAACACACATGGGTAGTAGTAACAGATTAAAAGTTTATAAAAATTACGGGATTTATGTTTGGAACGTGATAAATTGTTAGAGTCGAAGGGAGGGGTCACAATCCGTCAGTCATTACATGAAAGTCACCATACCTAACCATACCTAAACGGACAAGACTTGCAAAGTAATATTTACCTTAGTCTATTACATACCCAAAAAACCATTGACTTAAAAAACTGTATTAACAGAGTTTCAAGTAAGTATGATATCGTATACAGTCATACGGTAAGGAAAAATAGTAAGTTTATTATAGTGAAAATACATATAAAATGTAAAACATTTTAGGTGAGTAGTCAAGGCATTATTTCTTAGACCGAAGTAAAAACTACAACCTGAAGACCGTGAAAATTCAAGATGGGTAGACCTAAAGGGAAGACGAAGTGTCGACTCATTCGATTAATCTTTCAGGTCCAAGAGGGATGAAACCAAAACCTCCCTTTTCAGGGTATGTGTCCCTGAGTGTTGGGTCGGAGTAGGGGAACGTTCACATTTTTAAAGTTTAATCACAGAATAGACCTGAGAGAGTTCGGTAAAAACATGGGCGAGTCTTCAGTAGAACGAATAGGTCTTTCGGAGAAACATACTTTTATCCAAAAAGACCTGTAGATAAGAGAAACTCTCCTTATTGGTTTATTAAAAGAAAAACGATGGAGTTATCACAAGGAACTCCGTGTTTTAAAATATTAAAACTGTTTCGGGTTAAATAAATGAAAAACACACACACACGAAGACGGTAGTATGTACTCTTCCAAAATCTATTGGGTTCGAGTACTTTCAAGTGAGGATAGAACATACTCAAAATATCAAAACAGAAAATTGAAATCAAATATTAAGTAAAACTTGATTGAAAACATATACAATACTTCCTTCCCGTGTTGAGGTAAGAAAACATACATCTATAGATTAACAGATTGATGATAAACAACTTTTCTAAATAAGAAAGGAGTAAACTTAACTGAAGGGTGTAAACACTTTTTAGTTGACTACTATTTACATTCTCAAATAAAGACCAGAAAGTCAAAATAGAGTAATTAAGATACGGTGGTAGTGTAAAAGAATTAATCACATCAAATTATAATTTAAAATTTTGAATTTTTCATACAGAAGGTTGAACAAGAAAAAGTCCTAATGACACCAATAAGATTAGGGAAGGTAGAGGTATACTGAAAGTCTTTATTGAACACTGAAAGACGTTTTCCTTTCGACCTTAAAACTATCCCAAATGTGACTTCCTTTTCTAAGTACACCTCTTATATCAGTAGAATCGTTATAATTGAAAATTTATCTATCAAAGATAAAATTTTGATAGATTTTATTGAAAATTTATCTTCAAAGAGATAAGTAAAAAAAGTTGTTACAAAATGTCAAAAACCACATGTTCAGAATGTATAGAAAACGATTTAAAAAAAGTTTAAAAAAGAAAAACTATAACATGTCTTTTTTTTATAAAAAGGTCAAAATGACTTCATTTTAATCTTTCACAAAAGAATTAATAAAAACCTAACAAGAAACAACATATATATTTATGTCGACTAAAAAACAAATGACTAGGGTGTTGGAAATAATCAAACAATAAAACAAACTTATTAAGAAAACCAGTACGGAAATCTAAAAGATCTGTGTTCTATTATAATAGATACCTATCTCTATCAAAATGGAGAAAGAAAGGTTGTACCTACGGAGAACAAAGTAAAGGAACTGATTGACAGGAGGGATCTTGGAGGTCATGTTACAACTTATATTCACTACTATGGTCTGTAGGAACATATTAAGTAATGAAATCCTCGTTTCGTAAATCAGAAAATAGTAATTTATACTACAGTAGACACCCTAAAGTTTCTACAGGAAAATCTCCAACTCCTTTTAAGAAAGGTAAGAATCAAATAACTCACAAAATAGTACCTCCCGATAACGTAAAACAGTTTACGAAAAAGACGTATAAAACTCTATTAGTATGTAAGAACGAAAATTAAGACAGTCATACCATATCATGTAACCAATTAAAAGTTTATAATTTGGTCGAAATGTAAGAACCGTATTCAGGGTAAATCAGTACGACAAATTAATAGAAACATACACAACCTAAGACAAACGATTATAAAAACACTCTTAGAACGTAAATACAAGAATTCCCTATAAAAAGAGAACAAAAACACTATAGTAACGGACCAAAACCATTGTCCCATCTTCACTGGAACCTTTTACTTAACATTTCACTAAAGGGGAGAAGATATAAAAGTACCTCCGGTCCTTCCTAACAATAATTAAGAAGACGTTTTCTAATCTTGTTAAATTCTTACTCATTAGACCAGGACCCCAAAAGAAACCCCTTTGAAATTTTTAATAATTAAGTTATATAAATGAACCATATATCTGGATAAGTCTAAAAGACCAAAGACTTTGTCAAAATCATCAAAAAGATCCTTAGATGAAGTAGATTCAATAGGTCAAACAGACTTACGTCAACAAAAATTATAATCAGACATTAAGGAAAATAAAGAAATTCTAGTCATCATTACAAAGAGTAATGACTAAAACGATTAAACTTCGAAGAGAGAAGAACCAGTCAAATTTAATTCGAAACAATAATCTACTGTACTAGGAGATGTACCTTTTGGGATTTCTGAGGTGGTCTTTTAATGATCTCGAGTAGTTACTTATATCATTTCAACGTCCTATATTTTAGTTGTGTCTCTTTAGGGAACGTAAGGATATGTGCTTATTACTCTTTCATCTTTTTCTTTAATTCCTTTGTTAAGGTAAGTGGTAACGTTGCTTTTCTTATTTTATGAATCCTTATATAGATGGATTTCTTTGATTTCTGGATATATATCTTTTGATATTTTGTGACTACTTTCTTTAGTTTCTCCTGTGATTATCTACCTCTTTATATGGTACAAGTACCTAGCCTTCTTAGTTATATCACTTTTACTCATATGATGGGTTTCGTTAAATGTTTAAGTTACGTTAGGGACAGTTCGATGGTCGGTGTAAAAAGTGTCTTAATCTTGTTTATTAAACTTCTAAACATACCTTTATGTTTTTTGGAGCTTATCGGTTTCGTTAGAACTCTTTCTTCTTACCTTGACCTCCTTAGTTGAACGGACTGAAGTCCGAGATGATGTTTCGGTGTCAGTAGTTCTGTCATACCATGACCGTGTTTCTGTCTGTATATCTAGTTACCTTGTTTTATCTTTCGGGTCTCTATTTAGGTGTGTGTATACCTGTGGAATAGAAACTGTTTCCTCCGTTCTTATATGTTACCTCATTTCTGTTAGAGAAATTGTTCACCACGACCCTTTTGACCAGTTGGTGAACATTTTCTTACTTTGATCTAGTGAAAGATTGTGGCGTGTGTTTTTATTTGAGTTTTACCTAATTTCTAGATTTACATTCCAGTCTTTGATATTTTGAGGATCTCCTCTTGTATCCGTTTTGTGAGAGGTTGTATTTAGTGTCGTCCTAGGAGATACTAGGTGGAGGGTCTTAAGACCTTTATTTTCGTTTTTATTTGTTTACCCTAGATTAATTTTAATTTTCGAAGACGTGTTGTTTCCTTTGATATTCGTTCCACTTTTCTGTCGGAAG